>JAFVLL020001384.1:0-42728 GCA_021397915.2 Tor tambroides
TAAAATATATGAAAGTTTCACTTTTTGAAATAACTTACAAGAAAAAATGAACTTTTTCACGACATTCTAATTTATTGAGATGCACCTGTATGTGGAAACCAACGTGAATACAAACAGGATCACTTACTCCATTTTCTAAGAACTCAAGAATATTTTTCTCATTTAAATGATTTTGAATTAACTGTCTGTCTCTCTCTTTCTCAGGTTACAGGCATTGGCATGCAGATCTGCGTCCTGATGACACTCCACTAGAGGCGGGACTTGCATTCACCTGTAAGATGAAGACCTCCATTCCCTTCCTGGGGCGGCATGCGCTGGAGGCCCAAAAGGCTGAGGGTCTGCGCAGACGAATCGTCTGCTTCACAGTTGATGAGTGAGTCACAGCGCAACAAAGAAGAGATTTCAACAAAACTTACAGTTATCACTGTTATGAATGTAGACATGATAAAAAAGGCAGGAATATTAACATGGTAGATTAACAGGAAGATTTAATGGGCTTTTGACAAAATTTCTAAATCATTTTAGTGGTTATCATTCCGTTTGCTTTTAAAAAATCACAACGTGAGTGAAAAGAAAGCAGTTCGGCAGATTTACTCCTGAATGTGATTTTAGGTATTAAAGTGATAGTTCACCCAAAAATGAAAATCTGCTGAAAATGTACTCACCTTCAGGCCATTCAAGATGTAGATGAATTTGTTTCTTCATCAGATTTGGAGAAATGTAGCATTACGTCACTTGCTCACAAATGTGAATGGTTGCCGTCAGAATGAGAGTCCAAACAGCTGATAAAAACATCACAATCTGGAACTTTTTCACTGGAGGAAGTGTTATTATGGATTATGAACTCGTATTCTAGCCAAACCCTGTGGTTTGAAGTTAAAAATGCCTTGATGGATTTGTTTCTTACAAACAGGCAGCTTTTTAATTCAAAAGATGTTATTTGATGGGCTGGAGTGGCGTGGATTACTGTGAAGAAACAAACTTGTCTACATCCTGGATGGCCTGAGGGAGAGTATATTTTCAGCAAATTTTCATTTTTGGGTGAACTATTCCTTTAAAATTCAAAGCACAGCAGTAGACTAATATGCTGGTCATCACATAGCCTCGGGTATTTGGCAATTTTGTGACATTTATTTACAAACCGTCTGACTTAAAAGTGAATAATTTCTGTAATTCCGAACTAATGATATTATACATCACCGTACATTTGACTGATAAGGTCTTTCAAGGAGACATCTGAGCTTGACCAGCACTTTTAATGTCCACTTTGAGCTTTATTCTGTCCTGCTTTAGTCAATACTATTACAGCAGTCCAATGTCTTCTATATTGCCCAAACACTGTTTGTATAAGTTGAATTCATAACAAATTTGGATTCAATCAAGTTAAAACTTCTAGAAGTTTTTTTCAGAAGTTTCAGAAGCAAACAAGGATCTGTCATGAATGCCATGTAGTTTTTCTGGACCAGTGTTGATAGTTATTTAGGTCCTCATTTGATCAGCACTGATGTGTTGTTTGTCCTTCCTGCAGGAAAGTGCAGATGTTTGGTCTGGAGGCTATTTTCCGCAACGGCGTTCCTGTGGGCCACCTGCGGCGCTCCGAATTTGGATTTGCCATTGACAAGACCATTGGCTATGGTTATATTCACAACCCAGACGGTGGAGTGGTGAGTACCGTACAACAGCTGTCTGCCTAAAACTAGTCAGCTGTTTCTCTAGACAGCATTTTAAAGCTGCAAGGTGCTGCTTAAAGCTGAAGGTGCTCTGTTATACAGACATATGTATTACTGCCCATGTAGAGTCCAAATCAGACGATTATGAGGATCCATTTTGGCCTTATAGCTCAGGTGCAGTAGAGAGTAAGGCAGATATCCAGTAATTGTGTTTGGGTTTAACAACTGTTTTCTGTTTTACAAACACAGTCAGATCAGGCATCAGAATATGACAATGAGTCACTTCTTATCATCACCATGATATTTTAAGTATAATTGCACTTTGGCAAGTACTTTTAACAGATAAGTATTAAGAAGCCCTCCTTTCCTCTGATTTGTGTCTTTGCTGCATACGCACTCGTTTCCCTTCTCTGCTGTTATGATTAAGGGTGAGTCATGTGAGTTGTTCCTCATGTAGGTTAATTTAACAGGCCTGTAAAGAGCGATAATTAGATGAAGGATACGGTGTGCCGTCGTCTCTGCTACTGCTCATTTGCATTTCTTCAGTTTTAATACTTACTGTTCTGAAGTGAAAGGTGGGGTTGAGTATGGCTAAACCTTATATCATCATATGATCAGTGTAAATAACACATTGTTATAGTTTTTGGTCGAATTTCAATGAAAAATGTTTTATGTAATAAACAACCTTTAACATAAATAATCAGGAAACATAAATGTATTAAATATTAATTTATGTCACATAGGTTTGTCAAGGTCAAGTGTTAAGGTCTCTCATCCGTGTATAAAATTGTATATATACACTCACCACTGCTGCTTCTGTCTCTTTTTTCTTGACAAGAATTGCATTTATTTAGACACAGATCTGTGTTCTTTACAACCACATGAAACGGGAGACATTTCGGACGCGCACTCCACTTCGTCAAACAAGCGTGGAAACCGTACCAGTGACAAGGAGCTTCAGTAGAACAGTGAACTGTGGTCAGATGAGATATTGTCAGGCCATATGTCAGTAAAAATGTCTGCCGTTATACTATGCTTGTAGCACTTGTTCTTCAATTGCACACACAAATATGGCGGCGCGCGCTGTATATCATTTCATATTAAAGCACAATAATATATCAAATTTGTGAGAAAATACGATGCGTGTCAGATCCGTGTCACGTTCAGCAGCAGCAGCTCTTAAAGTAAAAGCAGTCAAATAACCTAATAACCAGCTGCTGTGATGTCTGTTAAATCAAACAACAAAAGAAAAAAGAGGAAATCAATAACTTTTGTAGCTCTGAGAATTCATCTCTATTTAATTTTAGAATTTGGTGTTTGATAACTTTATTCAATTTCTGTATATTTCCTACTTGCTGAAGGGCACAGGTAAATATGACATTTATTATAATGAGTTTATGTGAAGATTGTTTTAAATTAAATCAAAAGTTTTTTTATTTTTGAAGTCTGATAAATGTTAAAATTGATAGCTCTCATTTATACTGTAATGTTGAATAGCTCTAATCAATGGTTAAATCAGTATTGGTGTCAGTGATATTCGCCTTCAGCCATAAAAAGATGCCACTAAACAAATATTAAAAATAGACTGTCTTTGTTGTTTCTACATTAATTTGAAGATTGCATGTGAAATTATTGCAATGTAAAAGTACATTTAAAAACTTTAATGTTAGGAGTGATTAATTGTGATTAATTTCAGAAAAAAAAGGTGTGATTAATTAGTTTGTGTGGGTGGGTGGGTGAGTGTATAGTTCATTATTTGGTGTTATTATTAATTATTTGGTTTAATGTATAATTATTATTATTATTATTATTATATATTAAAAGGGTTGAGCGTTTGGAGGGAAGGGAAGCAGTGTGAGTGTGTGTTATAATGGACACATTGGTGGCTCTGAAGTCCCTGTACTGTGAGTATGACATGATACAGGGGGATGTGTACTTAATGCTGACTGACAGAGAGCTAGATGAGGGGGGACAGATGGAGAGGTAGAACTGAGACGTCTCCATTCCCCAGCACGGACGGCAGTGCTGTTGAACAGGGTTGAGCGCTGATCTGATCAGACCTTTTCTCTCTCTGCATTACACACCACAGGCTCATCACTGGACATAATGTCAGAGAACTCTTATTCACGGCCGAGAAAACTCCAGACTTCATGTATAAAACTTCTCATTGTTTGTAGTTTAAATTTTTAAAGTTTCCAAACCCATGTGACTTTCCTACAGTGGCACAGAAGAATACACTTCATTCCATGCATTAACAGTGAATAGGGAGTTTTCAGGCAACAAAAGGACAATATTTTTAGTGAAATAACATTTTAAACTTCAGCTGATTTGTCACACAAAACTGTCTTAACCAGGGCTTCAAATTGTGAAAGATTCACAGAACAGCTACAGACTTGTTTGTGAGTTAGAAGTTTGAATCAGACTCAGTCAGTCAGTGAATCATTAAGAGCCGTTATTGACTCCCACACTGAATGAGTCATTTTTCAGTAGTGTCAATTTCGAAATGAATCGTTGCAGTGATGCTTGTTCATATGACAACATGTAAATAAAGATATATGTACAACAGAGTTGTACTGTAATCAGTTAATAATTGTATTCTAAAAAAAATTAATATTTTACATAAAATATTATTGGTTATTGTTTAGCATATAAGAATTATAAGAAATACAAGACAGATTTAACAAGGGAAAGAACTACAATCCCATGAAGCATTGCGTATGACATATCTTTGAATTAATGAATGATGGAGAATTAAAATTTTACAGATATAAAGATGCTGATTGTGTATATAGACAATTTTATTTTTTCTCGATTATCTGGTGAAATTTTCTTTTTGCAGAATCATGGATAAGGTTTTTTTTTCTCTAGGAATTAAACACAATTATTCAAAAAAAGTTGGAATAATACAAACAGATGGCTTCAACAAAAGCGTATATCATTGACAAACAACCTTGTACTGTAGCTCATAGTATTTCTGTTTGTTAGCACTTTATTATTATTATTAATTTGTTCAAAACCAAACTTTTTTTTACCAAGTATGTTCACTCAGGAACTTTAGTAAGATTTCTCCAGAAAAGATTTTAGATTTTTTTTTTTTTTTTTTTTTTTTTTTTTATCGTATGTTAATTTAAAAAATCTTGTATATTTTTAACTGCTGTATTTTTTGTGTCCTTGGTTTTTATTTTGTGTTTATGTGACTCTTGTGTTATTACAACTCAGTTTTTGCCATGAGGAAAGCCTTAGATGCTGACATGGCAATAAAAATAATTAACGACTACTGCTATTGTTCAAAATCAGTTCTCCTATGGAGAAAATAAATGGGATTTTTACTTCCCCGACTGTTTCACTTTTCAATTACCATCCACTTTCATTGTGTTTTTTTGTGTTTTACTAAAGAACCTAAGTATGTGGAGTTCAAGACAATATTATCATTTATGCTGTGCAGAGCTTCTGTATTAATTGCATGAGCAAATAATATGTGTACACAGAGCCATTGCACAGCAGATATTCCTTTAGTTACTGTAGCCACCGCCGCTGCTTATTGCTTAATTCTTAGTAGCAATCAGTAGATATCTACCAATGTGTCCATTAAGAATGCAATGTGCCCACTTAAAGAGGTCAGGCTAGTTTTCCAGCCACTGCGTCTTGATCTGGACTCCACAGGGTAATGCCTGCAGCTCGTTCAGATTTAATTAAAAAGAGATGCAACCCCTGACAGAGAGCGAGCAGCAGGGGCACAGAGAGAAAGAGAGGGAGGTGAGAGCAGAGCTCTTTTCAATTACATGGTTTGACACTGTGATATGAATGCATAAGTAAATAGTCGTGGATTAAAACCCTTTTAATTTTAATCATAAATCCATCTTACTCAAACTTTGCTTGAATTTGTCTGTGTTCAATTCACCCCCAGGTGAGCCCTGATTTCGTCCGCAGCGGTGAATTCACTCTGGAGAGGATGGGCGTCACATACAAGGCTACAGCTCACCTGAAATCTCCCTTTGACCCCGAGAACAAGCGCGTTAAGGGCATCTACGGCTGAACAAAGCCAGAATGTAACTGATCCAGACTGATTGAGTATAACTGAAGTAAATGTTTACAGGCCTTCATCCAACACATCAGCATCAGCATTCCAGGCAAAGTAAATATACTTCTGTATTTATAGTCACTGTCTTAAAGGGATGATTCACCATAAAGGAGCATAGAAGAACAAAGAACTAATGTGAATTTAATCTAGTTATACAGTGTAACAATGTTCGACGTCCTCCTGTGCCTTTAAATTGCATGTTTTTCAGAAGATAACATTTTAGTGAGCAATCATGAGCCCGTCTCTTACTTTTTTGTACTAGTTTGAATATTTGTGAGTGTTTTCATGGAATAGCTGTTCATTGTTAGTCTTGGTTAAATGTAAAGTAAAATAAAATAAGATAATATAATGGTTTAATTACTGTAATTTTTGCCAAATGGAATTAAATAAGGTGTAGTTTTTTTTTAATTCAACACATGATGTGAAAGTCTTTGTTTTGTGTACAGATTACAAATGCTGTATTTTCCGCGATTTCCGTATGTTGGGCCATCAATTCATCCACATGTACTGTAACTGTTAAATGAACATTTTACTGGATTTTAATTAGCAAAGAGGCATTGATTTGACCAAAATGACAGTTAAGCCATTTATAATAGTACAAAAGATTTCTATTACATTTCGATTACAATGCTGTTCTTTTTAACTTTATATTTATCAAAAGAAAAAAAAGTATCACAGTTTACACAAATGTGAAGCAGCACAACTGTTTTTAACACTGATAATAATCAGAAATGTTTCTTGAGCAGCAAATCAGCATATTAATAAATTATTTAAAAATTGTAAAATTAAAATTTAAAATTACAATAGAAAACTGTTGTTTTAAATTGTAATATTATTTCACAATTTTACAATTTTTACAGCATTTTTGATCAAATAAATGCAGCCTTGGTGAGCAGAAGAGACTTTAATTATGATTAATAATAATGTAATCATAATGTTTAAATAAAAACATAAAATCTTACTCACCCCAAACTTGAAATTGGATGCACACTACACATTTTGTCAAATGTATAGCTCAAGTGCACAACATGGTGCTTTGGAAAAATATCCCAGAATGCTTTGCACTCAAGTTTCCAGTGTGGAGGAAGAACAGTAAACAATACCAACTTCTAGGCTCGTTATTTCATTGGACTGTTTTTACACAAAACAAAATTCAAGATAAGTATTTAAAATGGTCATTTTTATTTCTGAGGTGTAACTGGATGACACTCGCAAGAATATGACGTATGACAACTTAGCATGCTTCTGTTTGAAATGTACATCATTGCATAATTGCTTACTGTCTTTTTAAAAAAGTAGATGGTATTCATTGTGTACTGCACAATCATGTTAGTGCAACTTTATCCATGTAAATGCTATTTCTATTTCCATTTCTGACCTCATATACTGCACCTTCCCACTTAAATTTAATGTAACATCTTAATAATCTAAACACAAAATGGTGACCGGGAGGGGACATGGTCAGTTCACTTAGTTTTGTCATGGCCACGACATATTAACTCATGGGAATGTGATAATATGTTGTGGCCATGAGATATTAATTTGTGGGAACGTGATATGTTGTGGCCATGAAATTATTTTGTCGAGGTTTTGAAGAACAACATCCATTTCTTGTGGCTAAGACTTTTTATGTTGAGGTAACGACATATTTTTCTTGTAGCCACTAGTTTAATGCGTAAACAAACCTGCGTGACCATAGTAACCTGGGATTATCAGAGATGGATTTATTAGCTAATATTTTATTTAAACCACGACATAACGATGTTGTTACCTCAACAAAATTATCTCGTTCCCACGAGTTAATATTTTGTGGCCACGACAAAATTAAGTGAACCGAACATGTCCCCTCCCAGTCACCATACAAAACAATACTTTGGTTATTCATTTTATGTGATCACTTTGAAGCACACATCCTCCAGGCTGCTGTATGGATGTGTTGTAGAGAACGGTAAAGGTTGAGCTCGGCAGGAGTCAGATGCATGTGTGGGCATCAGACGCTGCCGTCAGGCCTGACCTCTGTAGGGTTGTCATACTGAGAGGACGCTCGGCGGCTTAATTCACACGGGTACGGGGCTCTCTGGAGCTCTGCCGTCACCACTGGTATCTGCTGCTTCTCCCATTCACCCTAAAAGAAAGATAACTTACAATTAAGCATTAATACAAAGAAACATCCTCATTTTTAACACCGTTCAACCTGACATGAGTGTTTTCTCATAGGTACATTTACATGCACTAATTTTTGTCAGTCAGAATGAATCCAATCCAATTTAGATTCTAAAAGTTTCTGATTCACATACTCATTTACAAGAAAACAAAAACAAAGAAAGCCAAGCTTGATTGACGTGACCTGCCAGAACTAATGCTACGCTTTATGTCTATACACATATAAAAAGACATCAGAAATGCAAATACGTAGCAAATATTAACCATCCTCCACTGATCAGTTCAAGATATACATGTAAATGATGTAAATCTATGCACATTTGTTAGGTATAGTACATATGTAAACATAAAAGGCTCTATGCATTTGTGCAAGTTATGTTTTAATCTGTTTGAGAAAGTAGTCAGATGAAGGGTTTTTGTGTGAAGTTACATTCATAAATGGAGAATCGGATCTGATTTGAGCTTTGAGTGCATTGAAATATTTTAAATATAACTACTGCAGCTAGAACATATACAACTGCCCGACCGGATGTGATGTATTCCAATCAAAACTATGAGGATATGCAACACTATTTCTGTAAAAACTCTAAAAGCCTCCTTTCCACTCTGACATTCGCATAAGATTTCTCACATTTAGTTCCAGTCACATGAATCTTTCAGATCAGTTGTGAAGAAGCTGTTGCTCTCTGCTTATTTACCATGGTAAAATTAATGAATAATAAATGTATGAATATCTCCACACAAAACAAATGACCAACTATACACTATGTAAGAAAAATGTAGTTTTTCATCATGTATTAATTGTAAGAGTTATTTCAAACATAATTATTCATTACTGCCCATTTAAAGGGATCATGAACATCTTTTGACATATAAGAGGTCATTGTACTATTAAAAACATCCTGTAAGTTTCAGAACTCAACACTTTCTTGTTAGTCTAAAAACAGCTTATATTGAAGGCAGTCTTCCAAAACGACAGCTTGTGGAATGTTCTACTCTATGATGTAACAGTGTGGATAAGCACCGCCTCCACAGAAGATGATCAACGCCTGTTTCAACATCAGTACCTGTTTAGCCCCGCCCACCGATTCTACATCACTGCCTGGTTAGCCCCGCCCACCAATTTACATATGTAGTGTTTACAAGAGAGGCGAATGCACAGGTTTATGCAGAATCCAAATGATAAAGATGCTCCGAAGACAAGCTGTGGAAAAACAGTGTACGCGCTGACTTCCTTCTGATCCCAACGTTAGGAAAGAGTGAATGAACTTTATTTTTAATGAAGATCCAGACTGCATCAGTAAGAACTTGATCCTTTGTTCACTTCATTTTACAGCAGATTCGTTTACAAACAAGGCACAATTCGACACAGGATTTTCAAAAAGACTATATTGGATCTGACAGTAATGTCGCAACACAATGTGAGTAACTGTTTTTATTACGTGATCACTATTGCTTTGTCTCTTCTTACAGATCGTTTGATATGTGTGGAGTTATTTATGCATATTTGACCTAAATCACAGCAGCGTACGTCCAACTATGAGGAATGTACAGTACGCTATCAAAGACACACAACTATTAGCCAATCATAGTAGTGGGCGTTTACTTCAGAGTCTACAATTTGCCACGCCTATTCAAACAGAGCATTCTGATGAGGGAGGACCGAAAATAGCTTATTCTAAATTGATGTTTTTTATGTAAAAATCTTAATAACATTACAAATGGACCTCAGAGAACAGTACAAAACAAAAAAAAACAAAGGCAGTTCATGACCACTTTAACAGAAATAGTGTTTAAAAGGGACATCGGATGCCCATTTTCCAAAAGTAGGTATATAATAATTCAATGCAACTGAACTACTCTGGAAATAAAAGACTTCTGGTTTGTCATTTGTTAGAAATGGTGAAAAGGTGGTTTAATGTTGTGCTTACAGGAAAGAGCTCAGCAGTGGATTGGTTACAGTGCATTGAGATTGGGGAGGTGAGGTACAGGGAGTTCAGCACCTCCCCGCTGAAGCCGTCCCAGGATAGCGAGGAGAACTGCTCTTCCACAGTAGTCCCAGGACAACTGCAACTCTCACGTCCTTGAAACCTACAGAGAGGATAATAAAATGGGACTTTAATAGAGCTTTCATTTTTTTTAAATACCCACCCCAAAACATCTCCTCATAAGGTGGTATTCGGTTCCACAGACACAAAACTACTTTCATAATTGGTCTGATTCCACTCTAGCGTTGCGAAATTGCTTTTTTTAAGCTGGAAAAATGCAATTTGCCAGTGCAAAATGGATGAATACAAATGTCATCTGCCTTTCTTTGTTTTATTCATTGGTGAAGGAAACCTATTTCTGTTTTTTCCATCTGATTTCATAGAGGAAATGAAAGCATTCCTCTTGTCCTCAGGCAGTTAGTCTGGAAGCCAGATATTAGTTTCAAATGCACTGGTTTTTGTTTATAGCCTGACTGAAAGCGGTGTTGCCATTTTCAAGGTTTTCTTCTCATTGTGAGGCAATGACTGTCTGGGATGTGTTAGAAGCTCATACAGGAAGGTCATGTTTGCTGTTTTTGGTGGTTTAGTTCAGTCTTATGGACATATGGTGTACCTGTTGATGAGACTGAAGTATTTCTGCAGGTAATCTGTGTCCACATGGCTCTTGCACAGCTCCAGCTGTGTGCGGGGGTAATAATGGACGTAATTTACACACATCTCTTCCATGATCCCAAAACCTCCCTGCAGAAAAGAGAAAACAAAGCCACTGGATTTGAAGCGAATAGTGACTAAAACGTCTGTCTGTTTCTTACATAAAGCTCTCACTGAGTAGCTTTAAAAGATTTTAGAATATAACACTGATTGTATGGACTGGCTATGAGGCTTTTAACCTGTCATTTTGGAGCTTGACAGGTCCAGTCCTTTTTCACTCGTTCACCATTTCTTGTTTTGTTTCACAGAAGAAAGTTATACAGGTTTGGAATGAAATGAGATGGAGTTATTAATCTTTTTTGGGTAAACTGTTCCTTTAAGAGGAGGTACTGCATGCAAAAAGAAAATTTTAACAGAATTTTTCAACTTCAAGTTTCCAACTTGCAAATTTTCCAGGTATAAAATAACTAAAATGCTTTTTGTTCATATTGTAAAAGTAATAATTCTTGTTTTATCATGAGTAACACTCCTAATGTGAGATATTGCTTCATAAATTTGATATGGCTGAAGGTATTTATTTTATGTATTTGGAAAAAAAACTTCTTCCACGGCATTTGATGGCATTTTGCTTTTTAAGGGGGATTTATAACCACACAAATGTATTTTATTAAATAATTTGTGAAACAAGGAGATGTTGTTGCGCTCAGATGAAAGCTAATTATAAGTCCAGGTGCGTAAAAACGAATAAAGTATAAAGGGGACTGTAAATGGTTCGCACTCTGAAGAACTAGACAAAGCCCATTCAATTGATAATCACTTTTAATTATGTGCCAATGAGAATTAACAATATTTCTAATTTCTCTGCTCAAAGAACTATAGGTCAGTTTTAAAATGCAGCGGTTCTCATTTTGTTTGGAGACCAAATTAGACGAATGTGTACCAAAGGCACGTACTTTGTTTAGTGCTATATCAAGCCAACTCTTGGGATAACCCCTAGAGTTAAAATCTCTGTATAGAAGTCTTGCTTTTACCTCAAAGTCATTTTTGTCAGAGCAGTTTATTATTTTATATAAAAAGAAAAATCTAACTAAATAAACTAAATGTGATATGTCACAAAATCTACTACATATACTCTATAAACACTATACTATGTTTCGTATAACTACAATAAATAATAATATTTATAACTCAATTTAATTTTTTTTTTCTCTCCAGGCAAGTAACTTTTATACTCGGAAAAGTAAATGACAAATTTACTTGTCCGATGGACAACCACATGAGAATGCAAAATGCTTGTACAGGGTCACAGGACAAAAAATTCATTTGTAAATCATTTCCATTAATCAGTTCAGAGAATCAAAATTCAAGCATCCAATTTGTGTGCATGTCCAAAATGGCATTTTCGTGTATTAATATGTTCAAGCTAAATATGTGTACATAAAAAAATGTTAATATGCATTGTTATATCGATGCATATAAAAAAATTAATTAAAACTGGTTGTAATTGCGCTCATTTAGTGTTAAAAATTGTTGTTTATTATTATTATTATTATTATTATTATTATTATTATTATTATTATTTGGCTGAAATGACCTCTGTTCCAAGTAAATAAATATTGAAATATCTAACATTAATATCAAATTATACCGTTTATCAAAAGGCTGTGATAGATAGATAGATAGATAGATAGATAGATAGATAGATAGATAGATAGATAGATAGATAGATCTTAATCTTATCACTAAACCCTAAATGTCCCCTTTAAATCAACATGAATTTTGCTTCATTACTGAAGCAGGATGTTCAATGATGGAAAAGTCTTGAACTTTTACTCATTAGGAACATACTGGATGATGAGAAGTGGCTGTTCCATAATGGAGCCAGATGGTTGGAGGGAAGAAACTGAAAAGTAAGAAGGATTGGTCATTTCAGAGGTACAGAAGAACAAGTTAGATGAAAGACAAACTTCTTTTTTTATTTCCTGAATAATGCAAATTGATGATACACGACCAGGTGCAAGTAATAAGAAATTTAATCAGGTCAATTTTAAGTTCATGTTGACTCTAAATGAATCCAATCAGTTTTGATTTATTGGATATGTGATTGCATTCTCTGTGGTCTACATTCCATTATTTATAAACTAGAAGCACCAAGAATTACAGCAGTGATACTTTTGGGACTCATAATCTCCAGCCCCGCAGACTGTAAAATTTTTAGGAACGTTATGCTATAATATCGCTGAAGGTAGGAGCACATTACCAGTAAACAGCCTGCGAACAGTTAATGTCCTCGCGTGGTGATTAGAGAAAGCAAGAGCGTTTCTTTCGTTCCCAGGACATAGCTAAAAGTGAAGCATGGTAGATGTTTAGAGAGCGGCCTGCCGTTCGTTATTTAATCTCTGGGAGGAATTGCGGATCACTGTTTGATTAAGACAGTCGTTTACGAACAAACAGAGCTGACAGCACGATGAGCCCTTGACAAATTGGCTTTGGCGCTAAATTCATTTATCTTACGTGAAGAGAGACCCCATTTCTCGCAACCTGCATCGGGGGGCTTTCCATTAGGATACGAGCGGAAAGACGGGACAGGGAGTGATAGAGAGGTAGGAAAAAAGACGCAGGTTATATTAGCATAAATCAGCCGGCCCATATGCGCTGTAGAGCAGCTGCTCTCAGCCATATCCCATGATGCAACCCTATGCCCATGCACTTGTTGCAGAGGAAGAGGGACTAGCTTTGCCTTTTAATCCTGAGCACCGCCAAATTAAATCTGCGGGCTAGAAATACGAGAGGACGGGGCCCCGATCATTTTCATTTACTATTTAATTGATCTTTTTTGCCGGTGGTGGTCTCTCTGGCTCACCCCTTTTTTTTCAGGCCGCGCGCATCACTCTCAGATCTCGCTTTAACCTGGCAGAACTGGCGACTCCAAATTGAATCTGGCCGGGGAGACGGGGAGGGCTTCTCATTTGAGACTATCTTTAGAAAGAGGGCGTTAGGAGAGACTCCCGCTGGGCAGGAGAATGTGAGAGATAATCATCACGGACCTCGTGCTGACACACACACACACACACACACACACACACACACACACACGTGTGCACTAAAACATGCACACATGAATTCACACGTGCACACTCCTCCCAAATCCCCTGTCCTCCGGGCGCCAGGAGTTCTACATCTTTAAAACAGTCAATTTTCTCCCAAAAGTGTGCCACATGCTCTTGGCAGCTGAATGGCTGGCACAGGGGAGATAAGTGAGAGGCAGCACCTGAGGGATTTGGAAAATCTGCTGCAACTCATCAGATTTTCCTGCTTTGCACTTCTCAAAAAGTTGTGGTAATCACAGATTATAGTCTAGCCTTAAACGTGTGTCTATATGTGCGTGTGTAGGCGTTTATGCATGCGTGTGTGTGTATGTGTGTGTGTGTGTGGGGTGAGTCTTTGGATTAAACTTTATCACACCCACGTTTGCTCAGGATCTCAAATTGCATATTAAATCATGCCAAACAATAATACCGAGGCCTGTGCGCTTAGATCAGCTCAGTAGCGTTGCTCTAAGGACGAGGTTTTTGTCACCAAGGCAACAACGTAACATCCTCGTTACAGAGTTTTACTTGCATGAGCAGTTTGGTCCGTTTCTCCAGGGGTACATCTGGACTAAATAAACTAGTTTTGTTATCAACCCCTCTGATTTTGTTGCACGCCATTCTGGAAATTACATGATTTTCAGAGGGGGTGAGGAAGTAATATGTGAGGCGCAATCTGTTGAGGTTCGTCTGGCACAAGCCAAATTGTCTATTGCCGCCCCTAGCAGAGTTAGACAAATGTTTCAAACACTGTTTAGACAAAACTCTGAAGATTATACCACTTCATAAGGGATGAAATGGGTGCAACACTATGACGCAATGGCCTCAGGCCCTAATTATGGATCAGTAGACGTCATTGTTTAAAGATTTTGCTTTCTGTGATGAATGTTGCATTCCAGTTCTGCTGATGTATCTCACCTTAGTAGTTCCTATATAACTCAACTGGTGGAGCTTATAAGGGTCATGGGTTTGATTTCCATACTGGCAAAATGTAAACTCTGAATGAACTGTAAGCATTTGCTAAATGCAAATGTAAATCTGGCTGACATAGGCAGCATGTGTGACTTGTAAAATTTTTGGAAGCATAACTCACAATTATGGGTTCAAAATAATAAACAAATCAGTTGTTTTGCACAATATGCCATCATATTCTCTTTTTTGATGTGTAGTTTACAGTAATCATGAATTTATATTATGCTGCAGCTGTAAAAATTCTAGTTAAATATTATTGCAAATCAAAACATAATTTTAACAATATTTAATGTTAAGTAATTTTAATAGATATATTAAGGTTTAAATATATAGTCCTGATACTTGTAAATGTATAATATTTTGTGCTGGGGATAGAAAAATGTTTTGTGGTATCCACTTATTTTGCAACACTGTTTATTTTATTTTATTTTATTTTATTTTCCTATTGATTAGCCGGCATTGGTGAATAACTAAGAATAATGTGCTCTCAACAGTAAAACTATTTGTGCTACATTGTTTGTGATTATGAATGCATATCCCTTGAATTAAAATTCTATAATATGTTTGTAGTATTAAGCAGCATAAATAGATTTTGCAGAGCTAAAACTGCTGGAAGTGGGTGACACTGGAAGCCTTGCACATTCAAGTTACTAATGTCCCCTATGTTAAAAATTAATTTACATTGAAAAATCGGATACATGTCTGATGTCTTATGTAAATCTATTTTCAAATGTTAAATGCTATTTAAAAAATGCTAAAAAAAAATGACTCACCTGTATGGTTACTAAATGATGTTGAGACGTTTCTTATGTAATATACTGAATTAAAACAGTTTAGTATGTTTACTTTTTAGATTCCCTCCAGCATTGCATTCTGTTTTGAGGCATAATTAGACCCCAATCCACAGTCAGCACAAGAAATTTCATAATCTCCCCAAACCTCTGCTTTTTGTCAACGCTATATTTCATTACATGCATCACTTCACTTTAATAAAGCAAGATTATCTTCTCAGGGCAACACAAACAGTTTCAGCCATCAGGACCGAAGATATGCACGCAACCAAAACCGCACACATGCGTAAACAATCTCTCGCATGCACAGTGAAATATATGGGCACGGGCTGGAAAATAAAGATTAATTTCAATTCTAGATTCAGATGTGTGCGGATAATTATCAGTGGTGTTTGCTAAGGCAAGCATCACTATTACTATTGCTCATACTTATGGTTAGTGATTTGAAAAAATCCCTAACTCTAAGTATTAAACTCAAGTGTGTAGCTCGTCCTACACCACTTGTGTTCCAGATATACGAATGATACCTCAATTATGTGCTTTGTTGAGAAGAGTTGTGCTGTTCTAAGCAACTTGGTGGAGCATAAAATGGGTGGAAAAATCCCATAGACTAATACTGAGAGTGAGACCCCAACCATATCTGATTAGAATATAACAAAAAACCTGGGTTTGAGCCCTTTGAATTGGGAGTGCTATGCAATCGCATAGCAACTAGGGGTGTGCAGCAAAACAATTATCTGTATATGTATCTTGCATTGACGGAATTACTTACCTGTATTGGGGTAGAAGGCAGTGAGGCTTAAACCAAAAGTGTGTTAAACCGAAATGCCCATTTTTAGATGCAACTCTTCTCCATTTATAGTTTTCAATAGTAAATAAGCCTTATATAATTCCAAAAATTATTTATTCTTTTTTTTCCCCATCCTCTAGGTAAAATAAAGCTAATGTATTTTGAATAACTGGTGGCAATTTTGATTCAGATTTGTTCACTGACTCTATAGTTAGTGACCGATGGTGTTATTTTGTGCCACAGTTTTGAACATATTAGTCACTGAATCAGTCAATGATTATTAAATGAATTTGTTCACTTAAGAGATTCACTCACAAACCACTACTACATTCAGCCAGCTTAAAGGAATATACAGTATCCCCAAAAACTGAAAAATGAATGTTTACTAAAATGTAAAAAAGAAAAAAAAAAAAGTCCATCCCCTGTTGTCCTCTTGAATCAAAATCCACTCATGTATTTGTTTTGAACTGTTTTGGCTTGTAAACGGTATTTGATATGTGCATATTTCTCTCCTGATTCAGACAAGATGACTTTTGCAATAATATGGATACAGAACTTATTTTATAATTTAGTCATAATGGTTTGAAGTCAAAAGCATCTTAATGATGGATTTTTTTTTTTTTTTTTTTGCAAGCATGCAGCTTTTCATTTCACAAGACATGAATTAATGGACTGGAGTGGTGTGGATTACTTGTGAATTATTGTGATGTTTTTATCAGCTATTTGGACTCTCATTCTGACGGCACCCATTCACTGCAGAGGATCCACTGGTGAGCAAGAGATGCAATGCTAAATTTTTCCAAATCTGTTCAGATGAAGAAACAAACTGATCTAAATCTTTCATGGCCTGAGGGTGAGAACATTTTCAGAAAATTAAAATTTTGGGGTGAACTACTCCTTTAAGACACAGACATGATATAATCTCCCATGGGACATTTAAAACATTAGACATTTCAAAAAGTAATGATATTATATATGCATGATCATTTCTGATACAGTATTATAGTTTAATGTTACTCTTGACAACTTAATATTTCTGAGATGCACACAATAAAAGGAGCCTTAAAGTGAAACTATATAGTATGCAATTTCAATATAATGAGTTTTTGTTCTATTATTTGGTATAATTCAATATTTATTTGGAAGTCATTATTCATGCTTTTCCAGTGGCGTTTTCTTCTGTACTGATCTAACATCTGTCATGTTGGTGAGTTTTGCACTGGCAAGCACCTCTCACATTTTCTTTGGAAAATGTAAAAATCTTCTTATATTGCACTCAATATGAAATTCAACGATTCTGAAGCCTTATTAAGGATCTCTAGAGTAAGTGGAACAAAGGCTTTCCTATCCACTCCAACGATCCTTAATCAGTGCCTCTGGGAAATCCTCTAATATCCTCATTAATTAATTTTATAAGAGAATAATTAAAACTAATATTGATGTTTCTGGTACCATATCCTGTCTTTGACTTGGAGCATGGAAAGGAAAAACTTCAATTTTGGCCCCTGAGTCACAGTGTCACACAAAGGTTTACATGGAAAACAGAATATGCTGTAATATGTTCATTAGTCTTGATCTTGCCTCTAGAGACACTACTTCATCATTAATGCAAGAAAGGTTGCATCCGTTTGTTTCAAAGCGTTATCTTTGATATTTTGATACGTTTTGTGCTTGCACACCACATCCTACCAGATCTCTGGGTGGATGCTTTTAAAAAGTGCTTTATTAATGCATATCCCTTAATTATAGTCTAACTAAAAGACATTTAATGTGTCTGAGGATGCACCAGCTAATGAACCAGTGAAGGAAGTGAATAAAAAATCCCAAAGTGTCTATAGATTATAGGGGGAAAAAACAGCATATTGAATATTGAGATGATAGTACATTATAGTTACTGATGTACAGTATGAAAGACTGGGGCTATTTGTCATTTACTCCATAATTGTCAAGGTAGCAGTCTTTATGGAAAGTCATTTTCTGTATAGACACATACCCTGAAGTGCTGTCTTCAAAAGAGCTATTGAATATTTACACCATTGTTATCCTGAAGATTCAGTCATTTAACACACGTTTAACAACATACCCCAATACATGTGGGATGTCATGAATGGAACCTATTTAAAGAAAAAAGCTCAATTGAAACACAAAAATTGTCAGCTAAATTTATACAAATAATGAAAACAGCATATAAAAATGAATCAAATATAAATAAATAAACAAATGAATAAAGTTACAAATAAATAATGAAAGTAAAATAAATAAATAAAAATCAATCAAATAAATAATCAAATAAAAGCTCTTCCTCATTTATTATATCTTTACAATGATATCAAGACTTCTGAAACAATTATCTGGTCTTTATGTAACGTGAACATCTTGAACATACTTCAGCATTATAGTACTGATGTCAATTTGTGATATGTTATAATCATTTTTGTAATGTAAAACTATAAAGTTCTTCAATGTTCCACATTGGTACAAAACAAGACAACAATCCTCCTGATGAATGCTAAAGGAATAACAGTAGGCAGTATTTCAGATAAATCATTGTTAGTGGCTGTTCTATGATTAAATTGCCTTAAGTAACAAACAGCTTCCAACAATTTAGTTGCGGCTGTGCTTGAAATGGTAAAAATCTATTTGAAAAACAGTATCTTTAGATAACTTAAACATCCTTTGTATGTCATTTCCAGTTGATAACCATAAATGAGGCCAGTGTATTTTGTGAAATGAGACACTTGCTTGCATGAATATCATTAAAATGATAATGATCATTATTATCGTTGTTAATTAAATGATTTCTTCCTGCTCCCCTGTATTCTCCGCTCATCCCAGCTTGTATCATAATCACTTTCCATCACTGATGAACCAAAACAACAACAACAACAACTTAATTCATTCAGCCTTTGAACATCAGCGCAAGTCGTTTGCTGCTGCAGTACAAGAACAAAGAGGTACTGAAAATAAAAGCAAAATCGCAGAAAAATGGAAGTATGGAAGACCGGAGACCGGGGCTAGTTGTCACACTTATTACTCTCAGGGAAGTTGCTTTTTGTATAAACAAAGCCATTGGACATTCATTGTGGTCAACTCATGTTGATCTTTTGTGATAACGGGGTATGTTGTCACAAAAAAAAAAATTCAGACAAAAAATTGTATTCAGAAGTGTAAAGTATTTTGAGTAACAGTAATTTACTACATACTTGGAGCTTTTCTTGTTCACCCTACTTGATCAATTTGGCACAGGATTAGCCTATTTCTTTCTTTTTTAAGCTGGTTCCATATTGTATTGCTTCTTTTCAACGGTCATGATTGTAAAGCCGTTAATAGCTTCAATGTACCAATGTTTGTGCTAAAAAACACTGAATGGCTGATCTTCCCACACAAAGACGTGTAACCTCTAAACCAGCACTATTGTGCCATCTCCCCCTTTTCAACCATACGATTATTCAAGTCATTCAATAGAATCTGAAGAATCCAATGGCCTTGAGTTCTGTGAATGACAGCAGAACTGAAGGGAGAAAGAGAGAAACATGTCAAAGGGGAAAAAAGGAAAAATTAAAGTTTGTAAATGTGGAGCTCGACCCTGAAAAGTTGCAGCCACGTGAAAACCAGCACGGAAATCAGATGCCGCATTATTCCACCTGGGCCAACTAGTGCATGCGAGACACTTGGTTTTAGTATCGCAATGTCAACAGAAATCAAATCAGACACTGTGAACCGGGAGGAGAAAGGGTCGGTCCGACTTCATACGTCGAGCAAGAGGGAGCACGTCCTGATTAGAGGAGAAAGATGGATCAAAGAGATTTTATTAGACGAACACGAGATTAAACAAATCTTCTGATGAAAAAAGAGGGGCTCTTCATTTCCTGCACTTAAGTGTGCATTAAACTTTAATGGACAAACATTGCTTGATCTCTTTAACAAGTGATGAGCCTTTGATTTGAGCGCTTAGAGACTTTAGCCAGTCGCAGTGCAAAAAGCACTGAACTCTGTACACATAAACTCTGTTGGTAGCAGTGGTGCCTTCCCTCCCATCCATCTGCAAATTTTACATATAAATCAGTGAAAATGTTACAGTCAGTCCCCCATTAGCATGCATCCAGCATATTACCAGACAAGCTCTTTTCTAATGTACTGTATGTCTACAGAGGTCTTGCGTTTTACTCAGAATTTTACAGAAAGTATATAAAAAAAAGGTAAAACATTGCTAATAGGGCAAAATGTCCTCATTGGAGATTAACATAAATGGCGATCCTCTAATAATGTTGTTTACATCATTATGCCAATAGGTGGCGGCAAGTCACTGTGTTAATGAGTCATTAAAGCGTTCATTCAACCGATTCCTTCAAAAACACCGATTCATCCTGCAACTACTGGCAGCCTTTTTCAGTGAGTCAAATGATTCGTTCAACAACGCTTATTCATTCAAGAGCAAAACAGGTAAAAGTTGATGAAATTTGAACCACATAGGCTACTAGCATATTATTCCTATTACTTTTACAATATCTTTCAAAGGAAGAAATAGTAAAAATAGCATGCTAGTAGTATGCGGTTGCGAATTCAGCATGTCTTTGTGATTGAGTCATTCAAGGGATTCGTTCAAAAACGCTGATTCATTCAAGACAAAACTCCACTACTGTGTTTTGCCCGGAGCTTGCAATGGTCCTGCAGCTGTTTGGAGTCGACAAGAGACAACGCAACTGGCAATACTGTGTCTGAAATGTAAGTAACTCAATTAACTTCTTGTTTATTGAGCTGTTTTAGTGTAATGCAGTCCTGTTGTTTACTGCCCCACTGGGCTGCAGCGTGCTTGCTGGGGTAACTGTCAGGAAGCAAACTATACACTATGCTATTAATTATAATTTATATGAAGGTACTGATTGAAACCATATCAAAGTGTCAGGTTTGTGTTTTATATAAACCTTTTTATTTTCTTAAAAAATAACTAGCTTTGGATGGAGCTTAATGAAGGCTCAATTACAATTCATACGAAAATGAGACATTATAAACATTATTATGTGGCAAATGAGAGTCTACTCATTCAGGGAGAAATAATAAAGATGATGTTTTGAATAGAGGCTTGTCCTGCATGTGTTATCTAAGGCCTCCTAGTAAAAAGAAATGGGAAACAAGAGTGTAATATAATGCATAATATATGTATTTATATTTTCCTTTTATACTGCTGTCCATTATGCAGCTTGGCAAATTTTTTTGACCCACAGTGCTAATGCTGGTTGGTCAGAGACAGAGAGAAAAAGCAATAGACGTGATGCTGGTGTATCAGATGAATATTTCTTTGCTTCAAGCTACTGTATCCTCTGTGACATTCTTCATGTACTGCCCTCTGTGCGTGTGACTTTCCTTCTGCTTTGATTTATTGACCACTATAACTGCTGGAGTGGGTATGTATGCGCTGCATGCCATGTTCCACATTATAAACCAGATACATCCCTAGATGCTGCTTGGTCAATACATTTTTCTAAAGTACATGATACAGGGCCCATTACAATGTTTGCCTCACTCCGCAGCTCTCAACTATTAACCCCAGTTTACATGTCAGGACTATATCGTTTAGTGTAAGGTCGACTCTTAATAAAATAACATTTATTATGTAATATCCCTTTTATATAAGCAATAATGCACTCAAGGCCATTCTAAATTGTGAATGTACTCTGCTGCATCCATGTTGTGCCTATAACAACAACTATTCACAATATAGCACAACCTGCTCTGTGCAAACCAAACCTGACTACTTGATTACACAATCTGGCAGCTTCAGTGCCAGGAGAAACTTTGAAACTAATATGCCAAGCTGCAAACTACTCCTAACTACAGTCATAGTGAGACTGCTCATTTAGTAAACTACCTAAAATGCTAACAAATATAAATAGCAAAATATACTGATGCTATTTATTTGAATTATCTCATTTACATGTCCCTATTGTGCATGATTCATCACAGCATATTATCACAAAGAAAAAAATCTTTCATCACAGTCTAATAACTTGTTTTGCCTTTGAAATATCTTTCAGTTTTGGCTAATGTCACCAAGTCTTCCCTTTCCTTGCTTCTTTCTGGTAGTTACGTCCACTTTTCACAACCCAGTCAAATCCTAATAAATAAAGTCTTTCATTTTTGTTTTTCATTTTTTCCATTTGTTTTCCAGTTCACTGAAATAATTTGTCAGAGTGAATTTATTTTTAAAAATATATCAAATTTCAAGCCCAATCAGTTCAGCTCTGTGTGGATTTTCATTTTTTTTTGTTCATTTTTTCCATCACTTTTTTGAAGAAATGACTCGCTGCTTGAAAACAGCAGATGTACTGTCACAATACAAAAAATGCACTTTGCATTAGTCACTCCCCAGCACAGATAAAACATCAAGGCTTTTACAGCATGTTTTTTTTCCTCTTTTACCCATCTAATTGCCCCATCACTCAGTGCATCGTATAGTTGCATTCTCTGAGCCGAAAGCGTTCTTTATTTACAGATTTTTGCTTTGACAGTTATGGCCACATACAGAGCTCAGAGGTCAAAAAGCCCAGCAGTTGGCCTTAAATTTCTGGCCAGCGGGGCAAAACGATGGAGCCGGTGCAAAGAGGAGGGCCTGGCGCATAGAGATAAAGCCACAAGCGATAAGAGCTGGTCAAGGCGCTATACTGGGACATTAATGCTGCATTACATACATAGATCTGCTGTTACTGCTTCTGCTGACACATCCGACCCTTCCAGACTCTAGGTTTGGGCCTCAATCAGCATGCGTGTGCTTGAAGAGTGAGGTTGTTAAGGGAAAAACTGCTAAGACTAAATAAACCGCACTAATTCTTGAGTACTTGAACAAATGCTCTTTGACTTTGATTTTCAGTCTCAAAACCGCCAAGTAGTGTAAGGAACTGCGTGAGAAAGCCTGATGACAAACCTAGAACATCTTACTTCCCAATAAGAAATCGACAGATGCGTTGGTGAGACAGAATTGACTTTAATAACAGCACAATGTTGAACTCAATAAAGGTTAGCTGGGTCAAGGTGTTTATCAGTTCTGTGAGCAGTTCAAATTACTCATACAATACTTTCCATTATGTAGAAAAATTGAGTCTGGCAGTTTTTAAAAAGATGTTAATGTGTATCCGGGCACTAGTGCACCGTTTCTTTGTTTTGGATTTACTGCTCTATATAGGCATCAAATTTTTATTTAATATTGACAAACTATACATCATTAGAAAGGTCTAAGACTTCAATATATGACCTCTGTATTACAATAGAAGTCTTTTTGTGAAAAGAATGTGTTCATTTGTTTCAAAACATGCAACAATCAATATCTTTGATTATATGAACACAAAGCACATGCCTGTCCAATCATACAACCGCCTGTGTTGTTTTAAGAGTTTTGTAAACAAGATCCATTCATTTCTGTCCAAATGTGTGCATATTTACAGAAATATTCTCATGTTTACTTGAAGTTTCTTTTGAAAAGATGTACATTTTCATCAGTATAAGCTATGGAACAATGTTCTGTTTAAAGAATAATGTTTACATGTCAGGGACTATATCTGTCAGCACAAGGATGGCCCTTGGTTTATTGCTTTAGTAAACACTGGCTTTCAGGAAATTCATCAAAACATAGCAAAACAAGCAGCAGATGTGACTTACAATCCATATGTCCAATAGTGTAAAAAATACATGGCTGTAAGTCAAATTAAATTGTATAATAAAATGTTTTAAATACATGATATGACAATTAAATGAATCATATGAATTGCATATTTTAAAAATTTGAGCAGAAAAGTCATCAAATGAAGACTGGTTGAACTTGTCAGTATGTCTTTTCAAATACTCGCCTATGTAAATGCACTAGATCAAGGGTCTTCAACCAGGGGTCTGCAGCGGTGCTGCAGGGGGTTCGCCAATTATGTTTGATCACAAATCGTTTTTTGTTAAAAAAAATAAAATAAAACATGGGTAAAAAAAAAAAGTCAATTTTAAATATAAGCAAACGAAAGCAAGAGCACCTTCAGTTGATACTGTAATGCTAAGATATTATTGGCAAAACAGATCCATTGCGTTTTTGAATTTGAGCTCTGGACTGGAGAATGTGAAATGTTCCTATTTACAGTGTGTTTTTGCAGTGGTGAGAATGTAGCTAATCACAGACATGTTTGTTAATCTCTTGAATGCAATGGCCAATCAGGGGTGTTTAAGTTAGAATCCACTCCAACGCCAGAGTTTTTGTTCAGTGAATAAATTCAATAGAGTGTTATGCTAGAGCGAGTTATGCTCGCTCTCACGAATCCTCTCTCATTTACAAAACATAACACGATGTAAGTAAGATTCATTATGCAGTGTATACAACTTTATTGATTTTAATGCAACGTTGTGAGATGAGTGACAGCTTTTTAGTTATTGTGAAGTGAGCGGTCTTTCCCACTTTCGAGGATGTATAGCTATAATCCATTGAATAATAGTATTTGTTTTTCATGCTGCTATGCAACAGCCAATTACAAAGTTTTGCAAAGTGACATCTACGGTGCATATAAATGTGCGATTCACTCTGAAGCTGCAACTGACATAGTTATACTAGCACAGGACAAAAATATGGCATGTCAAAATAGATACACGCAATGTAAATGCAAGCTAATAGATTACAAAAAAAATATTAGTATCAATATATTTAAAAAAAATAAAATAAAACAAAACATTCCAGTTATTTGTACATGTAATGTCTTTTAAATAATTTTAAATGTCCCACTGCATATTGCTATCCTTGTTATGGTGGAGCCATTTATTAGAAAATCCTCACTAATTTCAGATACTCTGTGATTTTATTCCTAATCGTCCATCTCAGTGTAAAATTAAAGGGGTCCTATTATGCTTTTTCACTTTTTGAATTTTAGTCAGTGTGTATGTTTGGGCATAAAAAAGATCTGCAAAGTTACAAATCTCAAAGTCCACTCCAAAGCGAGATATTTCATTTTTAAAAAATCCCTTTTCAAGAACTACAACGAACAGCTCGATTGGACTACAGCGTAGTTTTCCGGGGTTTGTGATGTCACAAAGCGGCCCATTAGAATATCATTAAAATAAATCCGACCTACGGAAATTCGAATATGCTGCGCATTTTACTTCCACAACATGAGGAGTACAGTGCTGGTTTTGCCAAAAAGCTTTTGCTGAAAGACGGAGCAGTTCCCACTTTGTTGGGACAATCTGCTGTATCTGCATCACAGCCTGTAAGTATGCTGCTTTATTTGTTGTTGTGTGTGTTATTTACGTTTCAAAGTATAAGCTGTATGCCGTTTCTGCGATGTAATATATATTACCGTTGCACTTATCTGTACATAGTAAATGCAGTTGTTTTTAAGCGGTTGTTGACATCATATCTAAAATGTGATTTAGCCAAAAAAAACAACAACAATAATGTTACCATTCTAATATGTCTTGCAATATCCGTGCATGCAAAGGTGCTGCGCGATCCTCTTGTTCAGTATTCTCGGGGTCTGAGTCCGTCTCAAATTGATATGGCAATTCTGATGCCGTCCTTAACTATACTGGAGCAGACGGAACTTGCTGCTTTGGCAAGGGGCGGGGCAGTACTGAAACACTGTCTAAGTTGTTCTCCAATCACAACACACTGGGACAGCTAACCAGTCACAACACATTGCGTTTTTCGGAAAGTGGGCCTTCATGAAACCTGGAACTAATCTAGCCGTTTGTGCCAGGCTGGGGAGAAAGGTATTGTAATAACGTGAATTATGTGAAAAATAATGCATTTTTCAGACCACCAGGCATGAGAGCATGTTCCAGTACACTCCCAAAACAAAATCAAGACGTTGTAAAAAAAAAAAAAAGAGCATAATAGGACCCCTTTAACATGTTAATTTTTAGTAAAGTTGAAGCTAAAGTTCAAGTAAATGTAAAGGTCTGTGTGACTAGTAAAATTGTATGACTCAGCAGATCTTTTAAAATAAAAAACTGAAAAAACTAATGAATTATAATTTTTATCTCAACAACATGTTGTTTGCTATGATGCATGAATTTTAGTAATAAAAAGTAATATACAGGCATGTGCTGCATGTGCAACAACAATGTGTAGCTCTGATCTACTGCCTTAACATACATATCATTTATTCTTAATCATAAAATGGTTCGTTTCTTTAATATCAAAGGCTGTATGCTTAATATGTAGCTCTGCTTGATACATTTTGTATCGGGGGTCCCTGCTCCATGTCTCCATCACCTAAAGGGGTCCTTGCCCTGAAAAACATTGAAGACCCCTGCACTAGATTGATGTTTTAACTGTTGTTTTTTAGTGCCTCTAGCCATGAGCATTTTTAAGACACCATGTAAAAGTAGTTTGGCTTTGAGAAATATTTTTGGAAACGCATTGTTTTATTGTATTGCGTTCAGAACGTAAGACAAGTCTTTTATGAATGGCTTATTTATTCTGTGCTGCCTGTTCTCACTAAATGTGGTTTTGAAAAATGTGAAGGTGCTACTTCCAGCTTAAATTGCTATTTGCTATTGCTATTTAGGGGGGCATGATTCATTTCACAATTTTTTTGTGTGTTATTTTCTAAATGTCAAATTGCCCTAACTTGACACGTAAAAAAAAAAGTAGATGTGATGTGTAAAGCAGACTTACCCTCAGTTAAGCTTATTAATCTAGTCTTTCATTCAGGTGTGCCTCTGAACTTCTACAGCAGCCTTTTTTTTCTGTTTCTATCAGTGTCTCTTTTGGTTTCATCAGCACCTTAAGGCTAAGAATTCGAAATTTAAGAAATATCCATTCGTCTTGTTTGGGAATGCATAATAAATTCAAAAGTGCAAGAAATAAAAAAAAAATGCAATATTCATGTTCAATGATTTCAAACTAATTTACTGTGGACCAGATAAGCGTGTTGTTCCATATTATAATGCGAGATTTCTCTTGCCCAAAGGTCAAACCATAAATTACACTAAAATTAGCCCAGCAGTCTTCCATTATCTTTCCCGGCATGAAACTTTTCTCCCCTGTAGAACTCAGGGTGACCTTCCTTCCTGATTGTTCCCCGATGCCTTTTTTCATATTCTTCTTTTGCCGTTCAGCTTCCATTTCCGTCCTAATATTTCCTTACACAGTCATATGCTTCCAGATGTATTTATACTCTTTACCATCTGTTGAGCTTTTGGTGGCGGTCGATGGTTCTTGGCCGGCGTACATCCTTAGAGACGGTTAGGCGACTGACCAGCTTTGTTTTGATATGGTAGCATTTAGATGAATAAATTCGCCATATTGCCAATCTGGACGGCTCTCTCTCAATCTGATATTAAAAATGATTACAAGTATAAAGCAGGCCAAGAAAATGAATTGCAGAAGACTTCTTGTGATTCATCACTTAGAAAGAAATTTTCACCTGCAATGATTTGGACTTTAAAGCGAATTCGAAAGGTTAACCAACTGAACACAGCTGCAGATAGCTTTAACATTAATTTCTAATAAAGGTCGAGAGACTCTCGCAGAGACTGATTAAATGGTGGTATAAGCATAAAACTGTTTGCCAAGTTAGAACGGCAGGTGATTTTTTATTTTATTTTTTTTTTCCGCTTTTCCCTGTGTGTCTGGCAACCTTGACAAGCTCTGCCCTTTTCTCCTGCCATATTTTTCCAAGATGTAATTGTATTTTATTTAAAACCAACATGCAAATGCTAAAATGTTAATGATACAGCAAACCCTGAGAAAAGGTTGAAGTAATTCATTTGTAATGGAAATTAGGAGAGCAGGTTTATTATACTTGCTTCTCTCTTCTACCAGAGCAGAATGACTAACAAGCAAATCGACAACTGCAAACTGGTGGCTCTCAATTGGATTTGATTTCATTGTTTATGTTTATGATTTTATTGTTTACATTTTCCATATTAGAGAAGACTGATACTAATTGTCACATTAACTATATCTAGTAACTAAGATTCTCAAAAGTCAGATTTCACAAAAATGTGTGTTTTCTCTAGCAGTGTTTTTTGCTGGCTTGAAACACCTTCAAAACGTAAACCTTACAGAAACTACTATATATTGAAGGTAGATTTTAACTGGAAGGTTAATTAGGTTCTCAAGACAAGGATATTTTAAAAAATATAAGGTTGGAGCAAATTGTGGCAGTTGCAGGGGCGTTTTCTAGCAGATCTGACCCTTGAAAATACTTTATGGTATAAAAATACTTTGTGGTAAACCTAATGCATTAGGCTATATATTCAATTATATATTTGACCTGAAAAAAAAAAACAGTTGATTTAGGCAATACCAAATTAAGCACATTTTTAGAGTGAAATGCTGCTACAGAACTATTAAAATATTAAGATGTGTATCATTCTTCTAAATTAAACCAGCTATTTTTGATCAAATAAAAAAGGGGGGTGAGGAGCAATTGCAGCTTTTTATCTCACAATTCTGACTTTTTTTTTCTCACAGTTGCTTTTGAGTTTGAGTTTATAACTGAGTTTATATCTCACAATTCAGATTTTTTTTCTCAAAATTGCTACTTTATTTCATGCAGTTACGGCCGGGTTATAGACTTTCTCACAATTCTGAGTTTATATCTCGCAAATCTAACTTCTTTCTCAAAGCTGTAAGATCTAAATGTGCAAATGCAAAATTATACATTGAAATTTCAAGATACAAAGTCGTAACTCGGATTAAAAAAAAAGTCAGTATTGTGAAATGTTAACTAATTGTGAGATTATAACTTTCAGTTGCGAGATATAAACTCACAATGCTGAGAAGAAAAGTCAGAATTGTGAGATGTAAATTCATATGTGAATATAAAGTACTGCAGATAAGTGTATTTAAAGAACAACAATCATACAAACTCAAGGCTTGTGATCCATAGCTTCAAAAAAACATCTTTTGTCTGAACAATTGTAAATGATCCACTTAAAAATCTTCTCATGACTTTAAATCAGTTTGAATCGCCCACAGAATTACCTCTTCATCCCAAATCTGCCTTCAAATCTATTCCATGCTCCATCTTAACACAGCGGCATTGGTTTATGATAGCAGCAGGCCATTAAAGTGATGTGTACTGAATTTCATTAAGTTAAGTTCTCCATAAAGAGGCATATCCTTATGTGTAGCGCCCATCTGTCTGCAGGTCCAGACATGCTGAACACTATACTTAAACCAGCCCACCTGAGAGCCCTGTTCACTGACTGAACCAATAACAGCACTTCAGTCCAGACCCGGCAATTAAAAGACAGATCCCAGAGCCCTGCCACGGGGAGGTTAGTGTAAGATTTCCAGAGCTAGAACACTATCTGCGTAAAAGGATACACGTACAACCACAAAATGACTTGTCTTTCCAGTGACTTTGTTTTAGATAAAGCTAATTAGTGATGCTTACTGAGGTAAGCAGCAGTATTACTACTGCTCATACTTCAGGTGAAAGGATTGTGAGAACCTCTAACCTTAAAGGGATAGTTCACCCAAAAATGTAAATTGTCACCCTCCTGTCGTTCCAAACCCATAAGACTTTGGTTAATATTCAAAACACAAATTAAGATATTTGAATGAAACCCATTTACTGTTTCTCCATTAAAAGTCAAGGTAATCAAAACTTAAAAGATCCAAAAAGGTCATAAAGGCATCCTAAAACGAATCCAAATGAAGAGATACGATTGCTTTATATGATAAATTGATTTAATTTAGGCTCTTATTTACATCTAAACAATGATCGACAACCATACATAGATATAGTAATCAGATGATGTTTTCATTAAAAATATTCTAATTTGTGTTTGAAGATTGACTGAAGTGTTATGAGCTTGAAACGACATGCCAAAATTTTTGTGTGTTTGTTTATTTATTTATTTTATGCAGAGCATAACATGTTTTGTTCAGAAACAGTAAAAATCACTTTATAAATAAAATGATGGAAAAAAAAATAGTGAGTGTGAGAGCCTAGCTTTTTTGTTGTTTTTTGTTTAGAATTTTAAATACTGGTAAGTTTGATTATTTTAGTATTAATTATTTTTAATTAATTATTTTTTATTTTAATACTTTATTTATAATTAATACAAATAATTGATATGAATTTGTTAATTTATAGAATCATAAAGTTCTAGTACTGCCCTTTGAAAGTTTGCTGATGCCCCCTAGTGGGCCCCGGTCCCTTGCTTGAGAACATCTAACATGAATCTGCACCATAACCCTAGAACCTCATAACTTTTGGCACAATTTGAGACACAATTTGATCTATATGCACCACTTTTCCATTTCAGATCCATCTAACATCTAAGAAAATGTACAGTATGAGCAACATGCGGGCATGTGGCTGATGATCTGTGTTACTCGTTTGGACACTCCAGATGTAGACATATGAATAGAAGATGTCTGCCACAAAGTTTTTGACAAACGTCAGAAATAATCAGGCAAATTAGTTATCGAAGGTTTCTGAAATCCAGCTGGCTCAGAAATGTGAAGGAGCATGTGACACTTCCGGCTGCGCTGTCGCTCTGCGGTTGGCCAAGAACTACTCGCGTCAAAACACTGGGCATTAATTAAGGCAAGAACGAGGGATGGGAGATTGAAAATTTTAATGGGACCCAGAGAGTGAACTGTTGAACTCATTATTCCCTTCGAATCATGCAGGCTGTTCCTTGCACGCTCGGAAACATGTACGAAAGTGCAGCAGGTCCTGCATTTAAAGGCTGATAGGAAAAAAACACAGATGTACAGTATATAACGGACATTATACATGCAACAGCGAGCCAGTTAAACAGATAACGTTTTGCCTTATTGATTCCTGCGTGTGCAACATTAGCATGTGCAAGACATATAATTGACTAACTCCACCAGGATCTGTTAATTACCCTCTGCAGAACATACACTACCCTCATCTCCATCCACCCACTTGCCAAACACACCCACACCCCCAGCGTTGACGGATGACATCTGTGTCGTGCACTGACTGCACCACCTCCAGCTTCAACGGCATATTTATGCTAAACAGATCTCCATCAGGTGTGATGCTGCCTGCCTAATGAATGCTTTACCTTCTCAAATTCCTTCCTTCCATATTTTGTTCTCTTGTTTCCATAGCTACTCCTCAAGATCTTTCAGGAGAAGCATCTTTTGAAAGACTGTCAGCGGTGAATGCGCAAGGAAAAGCATTGCTACGCTACATGGCAAGTAAGAGCTTTTTAGAGCGGTGGTCTCACTGTGCGGCAACCGACCGCCGCAGCATGCTATAAGCAGTCACTGGCGGATCCTGAAACGTCAAGATGTCTTTATTTTGTGCTTTAGGAGTTTGGGTCACAGATGAATTCATGTCAAATGCTTAGTCTAAGATCTCTCTATAGCTCATCTGTAACTATAGTGCTTTAGTAAAGATCCTATTCTACTACCACAGACTCCTCTTAAAGGAGCGGTGCCTGCAAAAATGACAATTCTGTCATCATCTCACCCTCATGTTGTTCTGAATCCTCAATCATTCTTGCACTGAAGAACTATAGGCTAGAAATGTTTATGATTTTTTATAAATATATTTTAATAATGTAATTTTACATCAATTTTTATTATATAGTGTAGAAATATAATATGATCTGTAATGCATTTCGTTTGATTGCATTTTATATTGCCAAGACACTCTGGGCTTAAAAATGATTGCTTAGTCAAATGGCCAATACATCTGAATTGTATATATAAAAATAATAATAACATCAACGATAATAATAATAATTATTAGTAGTAGTAGTAGTAGTAGTAGTAGTATTATATTAATAAGCTCAATATTTTCAGTATTTTTTTCAATATGTTCAATATTTTCACATTATCTAAATGTGTAAAAATCTGTAAAAAAAAAAATAAAATAAAAAAGTTAAATATAATCACCACAAGTACATTTTTATCAAAGCATTTTAATTTCTTTATAATAATAATAATTCATAATATAATAATTCTCAATATCTCAGCCTTTTGATATTCAGAATATATATAAATGTTTGGTGTAAGAAGAAATAAAAAAAAAAATCTAGTTAAATATAATCAACGCATATTTGTACATCTCACAGTACATTTGTACCAAAGCATTTTGTGTGATAATGCAAACAAATTCATTGAATCAAAGTTTTGAATCAATTAAATGAAACACGTTGATTTGTGGAATAAAATCAAACATGCAAACATTCAAACTGCCAATCACCTGTCTTCATCACCACAAACTATTAAAACATCTTAAGTCTTTTGAAATTGCGAAGCACAAGAAAGAAGGGATCAAGAAACTAGACTAATGTCTAGTTTCTACTAGGGCTGCACGATATTGGAAAAAACCCACATTGCGATATTTTGTTTTTCTGCGATATATATTGCGATATGAAATTTTTTTGTGTTTTGTTGTTTGATTAACATTCATGACACAGAAAACAGGAACATTAAACTGCTGTGAATATAGGTACTGTTACACATCCATTTTCGTTGTTTACCTTCACCTAAGTCATACAATTAAAGTTTTACAAGGAAAACTTACAGAGACATGCATTTTTACATAATTTCTGCGCGTATGTCTCATTGCGCGGCTAATTAGACGTTAGGCGACCAGAATTAAAGTGTTCACGTGGCATCTGCGTGGCTCTCACTTAACAACACTTGACGCGACAAAATACTGTAGAACCCATAACTGTGCGACGATGCCGTCTGTCTACACTGCATGGCGCTCGGCACACAAATCTCGTTTATCTCGGGGTCTAAACCCTTGCTTCAACTGGATGCCTCGCCTGATGAGGATATATTGATATGGTGCTCAAATGATTTGTAACAGTCGCCGGTTCGCTGTCCAGTGCAGACAGACTTTGGGTCAGTTTCACACATCGGGAAAATCTACCAGTCAGCGCCCAGCTTTCTCCTTCTTTCTCAGTGGCTCAGAGCTTAAGGCCAGCAAGTGCTCAGTCGCTGCTACAAATCATGACTCATACTTCCCGACGCATCTTGTGCTCTGTTAAAGGTTAAATGGATTTTCGTTAATTGAAAATCGCTGCAGTATCTCTGCTACTGGAACTTATTTAAAAATGGATATCTCTTGTACAGCTGTCGTCGTTAGTGTCTGTGTGTGAGCAAAGAAAACAATCAGTATAAATATAATCCATCAGTATAGCTCATTAAACATCGCACATCCCGCGATGTGACTATCGACGCGACATCACGATATCGATGCTTGAAACGATATATCGTATATTCTAGTTTCTACAAATGTAAATGGTGCATGAAATGAATAAAACCTTGCAGCATTCACAATGTTTTGATTTGGCGATGCGCTTGATTTGTGACTACGTTGTTCTGAGTTTGAGCTCACAGTTGATTCTTCATCGTCTATTTTCTATCTTAAAAACAATTTTATACACTTTCATTTTGCTTTTATAACGTGAATATATCCGATACATCTCAAACAAACAATCAGAGCGCCTTGTTATCACTAGTTTTATTTTGATTTCCCTAGTCTACGGCTTATAGCCCAGCATCTGGGCGTGGCTGCTTTTGGCTGCTCTATCTACACATTACATTGTTTCACTGTTACTTCGTTTAAAATGGCGGATTTGTGTCTACTCTTGAGTGCAGAGGACACGTCGAGCTGCATTCGGTGCAGCTGGAGCTGGAGGTCAAGAAGCAGATCCCTGAATGGTGGAGAAGCAGGCCCAGCTGAGAGAGCGTGTCGCGCTGGAACATCCCGGGCTGACGCCACAGTCCGGGGTATACGTCAGCTTCTAACACTCCCACTCACCTCTACTCCGTGTGTTTTCTGCATAGGCCTGTGCAATTTGAACCATCTTCCCAGAGATGTCCTTCACCCGCCGCCGGACAACACGGACCATGGGTGCACCAGCGGCGGAAGACGCGAGCCAGGGCCCGGGCGACCCACCCTCTCCTCGCCGCTTCCGTCTTCGAGACTTCCACCCGGAACCGGTTTGTTCTCCGCTGAGACGGAACGGGCGACGCAGACTGTCGAGACCCATCATCTGTGCACCGGGCCTCAAGTGCTACTGCTAGTTGAAGGTAAAGTGCACACTCACTGGTTTCCCTGGTGCTCGTGTTCTTCATGTTTCTGCGCAGATACCCGCGATCCTGAAGGGCGACGCAGAGCATCGAAGCGCTTGTCGTGCTGCACGCGTGGGGCTAACGCATACCAAGTTGCAGTAGATTTGGACACACTAAGAGGGATTTCAGGAGCCTGATCGACGGTACGCAGCACAACGCCCGCAACGATTTATCATCGAGTCAGACCACTTCCCCAGATCAATTTAGAAGCTTAAAGTGTCTAGCAGACTTTTGCTTTAAACGCACGGTTATTGTCATGGTAAAGAACAGAAACTGTTTTTGTTATTAATTGAATCTCTTTCTGGAGCCGTCTTGTAGCTTCTTCCGCGCTGATGGCCCGCACCCCAGCAGAGTCGGAGCAGAACTCCTGTCGGACAACATCCTTATAGGACGCCACGTATTTGATCTGATTATAAGCCAATTTCTAAATAATCAAGTTATGATGGCTTTTGTTCTACCCACTTAAATTAGAATACTTGTGTTGTCCAATCTATAAAGACTGTGTCTGTTCCCCGAAGAAGAGGTCAAAATAAAATTTAATGCAGGATCTAGAAAAAATCTGATCGTGATTAAACCAGAAAAATGCAAAATAAATGAACAAAAACAATTTTTAAAGCTTGGGCTCCAAAACATTATATCACTCGGACTCAAAGCAGTTAATGTAAATAAAATGATCACAGATAATAGTTTTGATGTACTCTGCTTGACTGAAACCTGGCTCAAACCAAATGATTATATTGGTCTAAATGAGTCTACTCCACCAAGCTACTGTTATAAGCATGAGCCCCGTCAGATTGGTCGTGGCGGCGGTGTGACAAAAATATATAGTGACATTCTCAATGTTACCCAGAAAACAGGATACAGGTTTAACTCATTCAAAATACTTCTGCTTAATGTTACACTGTCAGATATGCAAAAGAAATCTCTCCTATCTCTTGCTCTGGCTACTGTGTATAGGCCGCCAGGGCCATATAAAGATTTCCTAAAAGAATTTGCAGATTTCCTCTCAGACCTATTGGTTAATGTTGATAAAGCGCTAATTGTCGGAGATTTTATCATTCATGCTGATAATACAAATGATGCATTAGGCCTTGTGTTTACTGACCTAATAAACTGTTTTGGAGTCAAGCAAAACATCGCCGGGCCCACTCATCATTTTAATAATACGCTAGATTTAATTACATCACATGGAATTGATCTTACTCATATAGATAACATACCTCAAAGTGATGATGTTACTGACCACTACCTTGTATCGTGCATTCTGCCTATTACTGATATTAACTATATGGCTCTGCGTCATCAACTGGCCAGAACTATTGTTCCAGCCACCAAAGACAGATTCACAAATAACCTGCCTGATTATCTCAACTGCTCTGTGTACCCATAAATACACATGAGCTAGACTAAATGACTAGCAACATGGGCACTATCTTCTCTAATACATTAGAAGCTGTTGCCCCCATCAAATTGAAAAAGGTTAGAGAAAAATGTACTGCACCATGTACTGCACCATGTACAGTAATACCCATTCTCTCAAGAAAGAAACTCGTAATCTTGAGCTCAAATGGAGAAAAACTAATTTGGAAGTTTTTAGAATTGCGTGGAAAAACAGAATGTCCAGCTATAGACAGGCTCTAAAAGCTGCCAGGACCGAGCATATCCGCAACCTCATAGAAAATAACCAAAACAATCCAAGGTTTTTATTTAGCACAGTGGCTAGATTAACAAATAACCAGACACAACCCGATCTAAATATTCCCTCACAGTTTATTAGTAATGACTTTATGAATTTCTTCACTGATAAAATGGATAACATCAGAAATACAATAACAAATGTAGATCCTACTGCGTCTAGTACTTCAGCTTCATTCATCGCACCCAAACAAAAACTGCAGTGCTTTACAACTATAGGACAGGAATAAACTAAATAAACTAAAGCTAAATAAACTTATGAGTGCATCTAAAGCAACAACATGTTTATTAGAACCTGTACCCACTAAACTACTGAAAGAGTTGTTACCTATAGCAGAAGAGCCGCTTCTCAATATTATTAACTCATCATTATCTTTAGGTCACGTCCTAAAACCATTCGAGCTGGCGGTTATTAAGCCTCTTATTAAGAAACCACAACTAGATCCTAGTGAACTGGCAAATTACAGACCCATTTCAAATCTTCCGTTTATGTCTAAAATTTTAGAAAAAGTTGTGTCTGCTCAATTGTGCTCCTTCTTGCAAAAAAAATGATGTCTATGAAGAATTTCAGTCAGGTTTCAGGCCCCACTATAGCACAGAAACTGCACTTGTTTAAATTACAAATGACTTGATTCTTGCGTCAGACCAAGGGTGCATCTCATTGCTAGTTTTACTTGCTCTTAGTGCTGCGTTCGACACTATAGACCATGACATACTCATAGATCGATTACAAAACTATAAGAAAACTATATATATAATCGATTACAAAACTCAACTATTCAGATGGTTTAGATCCTTCCTGTCCGATCGCTACCACTTTGTTTATTTAAATGGGGAGTCATCTCAATTATCACCAGTAAAGTACGGAGTACCACAAGGATCCTAGGTCCTCTGCTATTTTCAATATACATGTTGCCCCTTGGTGATATTATTAGAAAATACGGGATTAGTTTCTATTGTTATGCTGATGATACTCAACTATATATCTCAACAAGACCAGATGAAACTTCTAAATTATCTAAGCTAAAAGAGTGTGTTAAAAATGTAAAAGATTGGAAGACCAATAATTTTCTCCTATTAAATTCAGATAAGACAGATATTACTTATTGGACCAAAAACTTGTACACAGAATCTCTTGGATTACAATTTGCAACTAGACGGATGTACTGTTACTTCCTCTACAGTCAAAAATCTGGGTGTTATATTAGACAGCATATTGTCTTTTGAAAATAATATTTCCCATGTTACAAAACAGCGTTCTTCCATCTTAGAAACATTGCCAAGCTACGGAACATGTTACCTGTTTCTGATGCAGAAAAGCTAATTCATGCATTCATGACCTCTAGACTGGACTATTGTAATGCACTGCTAGCTGGTTGTCCTGCCTCTTCAATAAACAAGCTACAGGCAGTCCAAAATGCAGCGGCTAGAGTCCTTACTAGGTCAAAAAATATGATCATATTACCCCACTTTTACAGTCTCTGCACTGGCTACCTATCAAGTTCCGTATAAGTGACAAAATACTACTACTTACTTATAAGGCCCTTAATGGTTTAGCTCCTGCGTACCTAACTAGTCTTCTACCATGCTACAATCCATCCCGCTCCCTAAGGTCACGAAACTCTGGACTTTTGGTAGTACCTAGGATAGCAAAGTCCACTAAAGGAGGTAGAGTTTTTTCACATTTGGCTCCCAAACTCTGGAATAGCCTTCCTGATAACGTTCGGGGTTCAGACACACACTCTCTGTTTAAATCTACATTAAAGACACATCTCTTTAGCCAAGCATTTTTCTAATGCATTTTATAATCTTGTACTGCAGTTATATCTGATCAAACGCACATTATTTAGGTTGAACAAATCATTTTTGCTTGGATGGAACTGCAGCTACACTAATAATGTCTCGATTTGTTTCTCTGTTTCTGCCACGGGATTAACATCCCGTAGTAACTAGGAATTGCACAAGCTTCAGTTTGGATCCAACCCTTAAATGATCTGAGATGACCAAACACCTGAGAAGAGATGATGCCAAACCCTCAGAGGACCTCAGAAGATGCCAAACTTCAGACAACATACAGAATGACAAAATTTTGCCATATGTTAAATATATTAAGTTTCTACAATATATAAATATTGTAGAAACTTAATTTCCTGTAAAGCTGCTCTGCAACGATTTGTATCGTAAAAAGCGCTATACAAATAAACTTGAATTGAATTGAATTGAATTGAATGTTGCTTAATTTTATATCTTGATCAGAATTATATTGTGAATATGAATACCACGCATTACTTCAGGGTTGTAGTGGATGTGGAGGAACAAACCGGGAGCACAGGCCCAAAGAGTACGACTGAACAGGCTTGGTTGACATAAGAATGCTCTCAGAGCCAACTAATACATCATGTCATGTCCCTACATAATGTCTCCATTAAAATCAACCTAATTCAATCTCCAAGTCATAAGGAGACGTACTCATTTCTCTACATGTGGTCCTTTTAGGGACAGGCAATACGGCAAGAGCTCCAAATGAGATCCCCAGCCACACACTAGTTACCAATTGTACAAAACTGATTTCATTACTCCCTGAGTTGATTGCAGATAACCCTGTTAAGGATGATAACAGTGCCATGAAAATTCCATCATTTAAATAAAGCCAGAGTGAAAGGGAGAACAAGATGGGGAAAGAAGGAAGGAAAAGAAAGCAGTGACCATAGGAAGTAAACAACCAAGCACTTGTAGATTCAACTGAGGTAATGCCTAAAAACACCGTAGACAGAAAATTAAGCTAATATAACGAGACAGACGGAAATACAAATGAAGTCAAACATGACTCACACGCTGTCACAAAAAACATCCAGATAATGGGAGAGAGAGGAAAATATAATGATACATGGTCAAATATTATTACAGATGAAAGTCTGAGGGTTATTTTCCTCCTGGGATTTTATTGAAGTGCGGTGACACACACGATGCTTGATTGATGCTTGGAAGCTTTTTAAAGTTAAACTTACATTTAAAATAAGTGTCCATTGTAGACAACAAATATGAACCAAAATACAAAGAAATGAATGGCAGATTTTTGCATAAAGATGGTCATAGTTATATTGATATACACTGATATTATATACATATTAAGTATACCTTTTTGTCATTGATACAGAAAAAAGCTGAACATTTCTAGTAAATTATGCAGAACTAACTGGAATACAAACGTCTTTTTTAGAACGTTATTTTATTAGTGTAACTATATATATATATATATATATAGTATATATGTGGGTGTGTGTGTAGATACAATTTTTAACTTCTTAGTTTTACATAAAATCTTCATTTTTTAGTAGTTTTACTCATTTTAAAATTAGTAAATTAGAAAAATAAATGTCATCTCAGACTCTTCACTGTATGCTAATACAGGTTTGAAATGACATGAGGATGAGTAAATGATGACAGCTTTTATTTTGAGATGAACCATTCCTTTAATAAACACATTGAGCACTAATAATCAGATATGTATAAATGTATATTACATTATAATCAAAGCAGTCACTTAAAATTATTTGCAAGCATAACTCTGGCTAAGCATGCAGAGCTGTTGAGCTTCAATTACACAGCAAATGAATTCAGTATAAAGCAAACTTGACCACATAGGTCTAATTTCGAAAAGAAAAAAGAAAAAAAAAAGCACTTTCATATCAAGCGGCGGCTTGCACAGAAAAAGCCAGAAGGCCATGGAAGACTGTCACAAATTGAAAGTGAAATCATACCGGGCTCAAATAAAAAATGTTCCAAGTTAATTGAATGTAGCAGCGGGTATCAATACTTTCACAGATTACTAATGAAGTCTTACAGGAAAACTAGGGGGCAAGACGGAGTGAGTGAGGAGTGGTGACTGATTATATCTCCCCATCCACACTCTCTTTTCTCATTCTTTTTCTTGTCTCTGAGACACATGGTCTCCATGTATCTTTAAGTATTTGTATTATAACTGCATCAAAGACAAAGACAAGCTTTGTGTGTGTTTTCCCCATCTTCTATTGTTACACATCTTTATGAAACACATTTAGAAAGAAATCTACTGTAGTGCATGTTCTTTGAGATCTTTTGCTGGCGTTTGGGTTTGACTGAAACAAATCAAATTCCACTCTGCTTTAGACCTAAATGTGATGCCTTTGATCTTTTTGTTGTGAGACTAAAGTCTACAGAACTCTTGCTCATTTTTTTTTTACATTTTTAGTCTGTTTGGGGGTCACGTTTGAAATCTGATATAGAAAGAAAAGCATGCATTGTTCTCAAGGTCGTTTACCAAGAAAACTGCAGGATCTGGACTGTTTCATATTGCACTCATTAATTTTAAGAAACTGGCCTGATTTATGTGTAATGAAAGTCACAGTTGATTATGCAGGATTGTAAGAAAATGCTTTCGATTCTGTAGACCACCATGTTTGAGATTTGGGAATGGAAAGAGAAATCATTTGTGTGAACTTCCATGGACGTCTTAGTGAATAGGTTGGTGCTCTACAGAAGATGTGGGTTGCTGATGCTCTTTTTGTTCGCTCCCATATGGGCTTCCATTCCTTGTAGATTTTCACGGTTATTCTGCACTGCTTATTTACATGCTTGAGGATGTTGTTGCCTGGGGAGACACTCAAAGGTACACAGAGGGCTTGCTCTCAAACTGAGATGGTAACTGGCAAGCAGATGCTGCTCACTTTGAAGAACAGTTGCAGAAAAGTGTTTTATGGAGCTTTTAAAAATGCATTGTTTTCCAAATGTTTTTTTGTTTTTTTTAATAATTTGGCTTGTAACATAAATCAGAGGTGGAAATGTCTCAAATGCCACACTGATATAATACTGCATATACTGTTAGATAGCAGTCTGCTGTGAAGTGTGCACCAGCGCAGGCTTTACAAATCCATCAAAGGCGCATTGTGGCCGACTCTTCCGAATCATACAATAATAGATCTGGCAAGCTACAGCTGTATAAAATGGTGAACAAATTATGGCCCTCCCACTGTTTTGGCAACATTTTTGCCACACAATTTTGCCTCTAATGTTTTGGTTTTGTGTTGGTAACATCCCCAGATGTTAGTGTACTTGTTTATCAGACATGATAAAACCAAGGAAAAATCAACATAAATATCACAGAACATTTTTATTATGCATTGTTTCTAAGCAAGCTATAATTTAGTCAAATAATGCAAAAAATATTTTTAGTTGTGTGTATTAGATTCTGAGAAATGTATCTTTACATCACTTGCTGAGCAATGAATCCTCTACAGTGAAAGAGTGCAGTCAGAATAAGTCCAAAGAGCTGATAAAAACATCACAATAATCCAGAAGTAATCCACACCACACCAGTCCATCAATTAATGTCGTCAAGCCAAAAGATGCGTGTTTGTAAGAAACAAATCCATCATTAAGAGATTCTTAACTTCAAACCGTTGTTTCCAGCTAAAATACAAGTCCTCTATCCATAATATTGCTTTCTTCAGTGAAAAAGTCATCTCGTCTGAATCAGGAGGAAAATATGCACAGATCAGTAGTCTTTACAAACAAAAACTGACCAAAACAGTTCCAAACAAATATGTTGATGGGTTTTGATGTGAGAGGACAACAGGGGATGGACTTTTTCAATGGAGGAAGCGTTATTATGGATGATGGGGTCATATTTTGGCAAGAAGCAACAATTTAAAGTTGAAACATCTTAATAATGGATGTTTTTTGTTACAAACACTCAGCTTTTCACTTCCAAATATGTTAATTAATGGACTGGAATTGTGTTTTACTTGTGGATTACTGTCATGTTTTTACCAGCTGTTTGGTCTCTCATTCTGACGGCACCCATTGACTGCAGAGGATCCATTGGTGAGCAAGTGATGTAATGCTACATTTCTCCAAATCTGTTCCTATGAAGAAATAAACTCATCTTGATCTTAGATGGCCTGAGAGTGAGGGAATTTTCAGCAAATTTTCATTTTTGGGTGAACCGTTCCTTTAAGCAAAATACAAACCTGGAATATGATTGAAATGATACTGAAACTGTGTGAAAAGTGTTTTAAGAAAGTTTATTTCTATGAAGTCCACAGGGTACTTGAATAAACACCCTGTATTGTTTCTTTAAAGGGGTCATGAACTGAGAAATCAAAATTCCCTTGATATTCTGACATATAAGAGGTCTATTGTACTATAAAAACATCCTGTAAGTTTCAGAACTCAAACCTTTCTCATTGGTCTAAAAACAGCTTATATTCAAGCCAATCTGCCAAAACGACAGGTTGTGGAATGTTCTACTCTATGATGTAATAGTGTGGTTAAGCACCGCCTCCACAGAAGAAGATCAACGCCTGCTTCACATCACTGCCTGTTTAGCCCCGCCCACTGATTCACGCATGTAGTGTTTACGAGAGAGTCGAACGCACAGGTCCACGCAGAAACCAAACGATAAAGATGGCTCCGAATACAAGATGATGCTGTTCATTGCCAAGTTGTGGAAAAACGTCTCAGGTTACGCATGTAACCATGGTTCCCTGAGAATAGGGAATGAGACGCTGCGTCCTCTAGAGGGCGCTAGGGGAACGCCTTCAGCGTGACCGGTGTCTGAAACATGAATGAAAAAACGACAATGAACTTGACACTGGCAGGTGGCAGCCTATGACGTAACCAATAGAGCGACTGCGGGTATAAAAGAGCACCTGCGGAATACGTCATCCTCTTTTTTGTCTGAAGGAAATGCAAGCAGGAATGCCCGAAGCATGGCAAAGAGACGCAGCATCTCGTTCCCTA
>JAFVLL020001385.1:0-32500 GCA_021397915.2 Tor tambroides
AGTCAACCATGTACATAGTGTATGAATTATATAAGGGTATTTTGTCATTCATAATCAGAGTCTGATAGTCCCTCCTCCTTCACAGCGTAATTAAAGCTGCAACAGTTGAATGCATGAAGTGTCCAACATTTCACACTTTGTTTTTTTCAGTTATTTAAGTGCATTATCCAAGTATTTAAAGTGCACTTTTTATTTTTGGAATTTTTAGTGGGAACACATTACTCGTACTATTGATGCTACAAAATGTCATAGAATTGTGCATAAGCACACAATTTGAGATGCACTTATATATTCAGCATATAATAAAAAATCCAAAATGTTAAAATTACTCCACTTTACAGCAATGCCCCAAACCTGCAGCTTTAACATTTGTTCTTTTAATCAGGATTATTATAGTTAACTGAAACTAAAACTACGACTTTATTCATTTAATTTAATAAAAAAATTAATTAATTAATTAAAATTTGGATGTAGTGAAATAAACTAAAACTGAAATAAAAATGAAAAACTATATAGACATTTTTAAAAAGTACAAAAATGACAAAAACAACAAAGTTACTAAACAAACAAACGTCTATTCTATCTGTAGTTTTATCTGTCATTCTGTTGTTTGTATCATTTGTTCTATTGTTCATTCTTTCGTTTATATTTGCTGTTTCTCATTACAGGCACATTTAATTTAATTTTATTTTGAAAAATAAAATCTGTTGTTAGAGCAATTAGGTTTTGGTGCATTGCTAGAGAATAAGTAAAATAAATAGAACATTCGTGAATAAAATCTGTGATTTTTTTATTTTATATTTTAACTAGTCGTTTGACTAATTAACAAAAAAAAGAAGAAGAAAAAAAAAGTATATTAGAGTAAGGAAAATCGTGCTGGGGTTTACTCCTTTTGAACCAGATACTAAAGCAGTCACATGGTTCTTAGGCAATGAAGCTTTTAATACCATAGATCACATGCTTTTTGCAAAAATGAATTAAACATTAATGCGATGCTTCCGCTTTTTTGACAATGGCTTTTGCATGCGTGATGCATCACATTGCACTTTTAATAGGGTCCTTAGGGTTAATTATCTTGATCATATTTATTTGAATTCGTCATGCCATTTGGCAGGCTGAAAACTCGTTAACACGGTCAAATCTCCCAGCCGAAGTGAAAAATTTGAGTTTTTATGTACTGAAATTAATCGTCTCTTTCTCTGAGACTCATAACCTACTTTTTTTACAGCCTTTTGAAGCTTTGTTGCTAGCGTTGAAAATCCTCTGTGGTGGGATTATGCCATTAAAAGAGGGAATTGAGGTATTTGTGGGAGTTCAAAGCCCCTCGGCTCTGCAGGTACTTGATAGTTTCAATTATATTTGCAAGTTTGTCCCCCCCAAATCACATGCAATTCCTCTGTTTAACAACTTACCCAACAAACATACTCCCTGTTTTTGCTAAATTACATATCTGTTGTCATTACTGCATCCAGGTAGTGGCTGTACACGGTGTGTGCTTGAATGCACAATTTACTTATACTGTTAATGGGATAGTTTACAAAAAACAACAACAACAACAACAAAAAAACATGTTATCATTTACTTGCACTAATGTCGTTCTGTGTTCTTTTTGAAGCTTGTTGATAACCATGGATCCCCTTGATTTCTGTTGTAGTTTTGTCCATACAGTGGAGGTCAATGGGAACTTGAAACTGTTTAGTTACCAGCATTCTTCAAAATATCTCCTTAGACAAATGGTAACCAAAATGGTTTGGTTATTGACATTATTCAAAATATACAGTCACTGGTCACTTTATTAGGTACACCTTGCTAGTACCGGGTTGGACCCCCTTTTGCCTTCAGAACTGCCTTAATTCTTCTGCATAGATTGAACAAGGTGTTGGAAACATTCCTCAGAGATTTGGTCCATATTGTCATGATAGCATCACGCAGTTGCTGCAGATTTGTGGGCTGCACATCCATGATGCGAATCTCCCGTTCCACCACATCCCAAAGCTGCTCTATTGGATTGAGATCTGGTGACTGTGGAGGCCATTTGAGTAAAGTGAACTCATTGATGTTCAAGAAACCAGTCTGAGATGATTTGAGCTTTGTGACATGGTGCATTATCCTGCTGGAAGTAGCCATCAGAAGATGGGTACACTGTAGTCATAAAGGGATGCACATGGTCAGCAACAATACTCAGGTAGGCTGTGGCGTTTAAACCATGCTCAGTTGGTACTAAGGGGCCCAAAGTGTGCCAAGAAAATATCCCCCACACCATTACACCACCAGCAGCAGCCTGAACCGTTGGGACAAGGCAGGATGGATCCATGCTTTCATGTTCTTTACGCCAAATTCTGACCCTACCATCTGAATGTTGCAGTAGAAATCGAGACACATCATGTTTTTCCAATCTTCTATTGTCCAGTTTTGGTGATCCTGTGTGAATTGTTTCCTCCGTGTCCTGTTGTTAGCTGACAGGAGCGGCCCCCGGTGTGGTCTTCTGCTGCTGGAGCCCATCTGCTTCAGGGTTCGACGTGTTGTGCGTTCAGAGATGCTATTCTGCAGACCTTGGTTGTAACAAGTGGTTATTTGAGTTACTGTTGCCTTTCTATCTTCTCCTCTGACCTCTGACATCAACAAGGCATTTTTGTCCACACAACTGCCACTCACTGGATATTTTCTCTTTTTCGGACCGTTCTCTGTAAACCCTAGAGATGGTTGTGTGTGAAAATCCCAGTAGATCAGCAGTTTCTGAAATACTCAGACCAGCCCGTCTGTCACCACGTTCAAAGTCACTTAAATCTCTTTTCTTCCCCATTCTGATGCTCGCTTTGAACTTCAGACAGTCGTCTTCACCACATCTAGATGCCTAAATGCATTGAGCTGCTGCCATGTGATTGGCTGATTAGCAATTTGTGTTACCAAGCAATTGAACAGGTGTACCTAATAAAGTGGCCGGAGAGTGTATGTGTATGCAAAACGCTTTGGTTATCAACATTCTTCAAAATATCATCTTATGTGTTCAGCAGAAAAAAAAGGAAAGCATCCAGAATTTTCATTTTCTGAACTGCAATATATAATTATAATTAATATAATGTTTAATTGCAGCAGTTTGCTTTGTTTTTCAGTTTCTGTCCAGCTTTCACTGTATTCAGGAAAGCAGAGAGACCTTATATACCCCTATGTCCGCAGAGCAGAGGCCACAGGCGCCGGAGGGACCGGCCCTTGGTCTCTCAGCGAGAGTTAAAAGACCCAAAGCGCAGCGGGGGTCTGTCAAGCACAAGCTGTAACCTGCCGTGACACCTGATGGCTGATGTAAATTGATGTTGCTGCTTTAGAGTGCCTCAGCCGGGGCTGAAAGTGCATCTCAGCACTGCTGAAGCCCCAGGGACGCGGGCATCCGATCCAATTAACCGCGCCACGCTCTGGCTGTTTGTCTCACATTTCCATGTTAATACAGCCAGGAAAGTCTGTGTTTAGTCAGCAAATCTGTGCCGCTGCATAATACCAGAAACTCTAGTATCTCTAAATTAACTGAAAATGCATAAACTGGCTTTAGACCATGAGTAGAATCTGAGATTTCCTTTCCTCCTGCAGAACGGCAGATCATGTAACTCAGTGATGAATGAGAGACGGAGGCTCAATGAACCTTGTGTTCAGTCACCTGCTCTTTCCCTGTCTCAGCCTTTCACCCCAGGAGCAGCAAGCATTTGCTCACTTCTTCTTTCATCTCTGTGGGTCCCGCTGCTCCAGTCAGAGCTAATCAGAAAAACAAGACAACACAAAAGCTCGGCAATTCTACGCCATACTGTGAGAGTCCTACTCCTCGGCTGTCTTGCATCACTCTCTCTCTGTCTCGAGAGAAACAACTTGAGCCACTTTCTCTTCTACTACACAGTAGAGCGTTTAACACTTGTAGAGGTCTGATTTTCTTTAATGGTAAGCAATATGAAAAAAGGGACAGCGGTCCTCCGGTGATAATGCTTCATTTGCATTTCTTCTCTTGGATCATTTTTGAGCTTCAGAATTTACATAAAGTTGAAATGAAAGTTAGATTAGAATGTTTGTTTTCAATTCTTTATGTGGCATTTCAGATCCATCCATCCATCGGCGAACAGTAGTGAAGTATTTTTACTATCCTTTAAAAGTGTCTATACTTTATCAGTGTTTTTCTTTAGAAAACTTTACTTCACAACATTCCAAACCATAATATTGTACTTTTTACTGCACTATGTTTCATATTAAATATCATTTAATACATTACATTAGAAATCTAGTATTTTCTTACTTTTAGTCAAGTAAAAGTAATTCAGAGTTTTACTTGAGTACAAGAAAGTACTATTTTTTTTATATTCTTAAGTATTAAAGGTAAAAACCCCTTCTTATTAATGAAATGTAATGCAGTAAAAAGTATGACATTTTGCTTTGCAATGTAGTGTAAATATTTTTCCAAAGAAAAACACTCTGATAAAGTACAGTTACTTTTTAAAGTTACTTGAGTCACTACTGTCCACTTCTGCATCCATCCATCTATCATTCTGTCATTCTATAATTCTATCTATAATGTCTGTAAACCTTCAAACTTAAAGGGATAGTTCACCCACAAATGAATGTACTCACCCTCAAGCCATCCTAGGTATGTGTGATTTTCTTCTTTCAGATGAATCCAATCAGAGTTATAACGAAAATGTTCTGGCTCTTTCAAGCGTTATAATGGCAGTGGGTGGGTGTTTTTGTTCAACAGTCCAAAAGAAGTCCAATAAACCGCATCCATCCATAACGAAACGTGCCTCTCATGGCTCTGGGGGGTGAATAAAGGCCTCCTGTGGTGAATCCATGCATTTTTGTAGAATAAATATCCATATTTAAAACATTAGAAACACTTTTCTCTAACTTCCACTAACTGTTGTACGTGTATTCACAATAGAGCGCTGTTCCAGCGGATGACATAGGACTTAGCATAAACTCCAGTAAGATTTACTCCAACATTTGTTTTCAGGAGCAAAGGAAGAAAAAGTGTCCTTACTTTAGCAAAGGAAAACCAGTCTCCTCTTGGCTTATATCTAAATGATTTGATATTTCTCTTTACAAATGCTCGTTTTGTAGTTTTAATTCATGACCAGTGTATTGTTTTGCTGTCTCCGCTGCGCTTCCGCATTCATCACTTCTCAACAACATAACATAACTCCGATTGGGTTCATCTGAAAGAAGAAAGTCATATACACCTAGGACGGCTTGAGAGTGAGTATAAATAATGGGCTAATTTTCATTTTTGGGTGAACTATCCCTTTAAAGACACTTCAAACTTTTTTCAAAACTTTCAAAATCTTTTAAAGCAAACATTCAAAGTGTCTTTAAAATGAATTTCAGTTGATTTTCATTCAGAGTTGAAATTGTATGTATTTTGTATGTACATTAGCGCTTTCGCTTCATAGTGTTTAGTGCACTGGGAATGTTAATGCTAGTCAAAGGGTCTTAAGTGTCTTGTTCAGAATAATCGCTATGCCCTTCACCTCTGGCAGCGTTTAAAAAATGTTCTAATGTATGAAGATACATCCCTTCTTCCTGCTAAATATTGTACGTAACAAGCAAGCATGCTCACACATAAATTGGGTCTAAATGCTCTCTTGAGACGTGCATTCGATTTTGCGTTGTTTACAATCAAACATGATCAAATGCTGTAATTTTCTAATAATTTAATGCTTATTAATTCAGATGCTCTTCAGATGATATCAGATCATAGCAGAATGTTACATATAAAACCTTTTCATTCCATTCTGTATGATTTTGTATCTACATACCTGCTCGGATTTATTTAAACTGCCTTAAGCTTTAATTGATCTCTATTTAATTTAGAATTTAGTGTTTGATATCTTTATTCAGATATATTTCCTACTTGCTGAAGGGCACAGGTGACATTTAATTCAATGGGTTTATTTGAAGGTGGTTTTAAGTTCACTTCATTTAGAAGTTATTATTTTTTAAATCTAATAAATGTTAAGATTGATAGCTTTCAATTATACTGTAATGTTGAATCAATGGCTGTAGTAAAAAATACTAATTTATAATAAATACTATAGTGTTTTTGAACCATACTATAGTGAAGTGTATTATACTGTATATATTATAGTATTTACAACACTTTGTTAATGAATTCTACAGCATACTGTAGTATAGTGAACTGATAAACTGTAATAAATACTGTAGTATACTTTAGTTTTTACTACAGTAATCTGTTGTAGTATAATATAGTAAAGTAATTAGTTTATATTACTATAGATGTTATATTACCACAGCAACTATAGAATTATCACAACAAATTAATTCAAGTACTTTACTATAGTATGGTTCAAAAACTCTATAGTGTTTACTATAAATTACTATAGTATTTTTTCATGTGGGATATTCATAGAGACAGTTGGTATCAGTGATACTTGCCTTCAGTCATAAAAAAGATGGCATTAAACATATTTAAAAATATACTGTATTTATGATGTTTTTACATTAATTTGAAGATTGAATGTGAAAATACTGCAGTATTAAATTATATTTAAAAACTTTAAACTCAAGCGCAATTAATTGCAATTAATTTCAGAAAAATGTGCAATTAATTAGTTATTTTTATAATCGAGTGACAGCACTAAAGATATCATAAAAGATGATAGCACTGCATTTTTTTTTTGGTTTTACCCTTCTCCTTTTTCAGGACCTGAAGTTTCCGCAGACGGCTTGCAGTAATTCAGATGATAGGTTGTGACTCGGGACTCTGAGACTTGCTTTTACCTGTAGACCGAGTTGAAATGCAGTTTCAGTGTGTCAGATTATTATTTTTCTGGTTTTGTGAAAACAAGCATCTTGCTTAAACGGGTCTTTGGTTTAGAGAATGCATCAACAGCCTAAATGTCAGCTGGCTTACTAATTACCTTGTGCTTCGATTAATCGTTTCCCGCTTGCGAAGTCTCCATGTCCGTCTTTCACTGTACGTTCTCTCTCTTGGATTCAAAGACTGAGTGGTACTGACAGACTCTCCCCACAGCGCCTGACTGACCCCCCGGAGAGAGAGAAAGAGAGAGAGAGAGAGAGAGAGCGAGAGTAGGATGCAGTATTATATCTGTGATTGCCTCTCTGTGTGGGCTTCTCTTGTGCTCTGCTCTCCTGCCCTGAGTCTAATGCTGTGTGGCAGTGCTCATGCTCTCCTGTCCAAACAAATCCGTCAGACCTCTGACACACTCACACAGCAACCAGTTACTCCCTGCCTCCAGTGAGCCGCTTACATGTGCATTATGTGCTCTCTGATATCGCACATACAGGCCGCTGTGCTCTTCACATATCAGTAATTTCAAATTAACATGACTCCTCGTGTCTCTCATTTTCAAACTGCAGAAAATGATTTTCTTCGTATTTTTGTTTTGTTTTCTAGTATAAATACACTGTAAAAAAAAATTCCGTAAACTTTATGGTAAAAAAATGGCAGCTGTGGTTGCCACAATTTTACTGTAAAAAATACGGTAGCAACGTTTTAGGGTGTATGAATTTAACTTAAATTTACAGTTAATAACCGTATTTTTTTAACTGATGTAAAGTTAAAGGTGCAGTAGGAGATTTTTGAAAATGATAACTTTAGCCTGATAGCACTGAAAGCGAATGTCCCACCCTCCCTGCATTCGCCATCCAAAGCCACGCCCCCTGAACGCATATATGCTCACAGACCAGAATACCAGAGACAACATTACTACAACAGGCTACATCAGGGGTTCCCAATTCCAGTCCTCACGCCCCCCACTCTGCTCATTCCATATGTAACGCTTATCACGTGCAACGTTTGTTCTATTCGACCGTAAGTGCCCTTCAAAGTGGAAATCACCGGATATTCCGCCATGATTCCAGTTCGAAGCGAGCATATATGTTACATACGAAGGGCATTAAAGTGTGAGAGACGTTAATTTAAATCGTATTTATTTACAGAGGTATAATATGTCACTTCACACTTCTCTAGTAAGTTTGGTCTCTGTGTGAAGACAGAATCCGTGAATGAATGTTCCGAAGTGAAGTAAACTTCAACGGATTTCCCCTGCTCAGGTAGTAGGGAGCAAAGAACACTGTGTAGGGAGCATGTCAGTCGAACTCAGTTCACGCACGTAGCTCTCTTCTAATGAGCTGGTTATCTGAATCAGCGTGCGCAGAGGTATGCTAATACATATGTTGACAGGCAGGTAGGAAAGCCAATTAAAATGCTCGGACCGAGCGTTTTGATTGGACGAACATTTCTTGGTCCTACGCCTTCCACAGAATATATAAATACACATAAATACATTTAGACCACTTAACGTAATGATTGCTATCAGGATGTGAAGAGACTTTCAACCAGAATAACAAAAAATGTTTCTGAATACAGTCTGAAATCTGTTTTGTACCTACACTGATAACCATCAAAATCAGGTGGTGATGAGAAAGTCACATGATGAACCAAAGCTCACCACAAGTAGCTTTTCCACAAGCTGAGAAGTCCAATACTAATATAGATAGATAGACAGATAGATAGATAGATAGATAGATATAGATATAGTTGTATATAGAAGGTGCACAATGTCATTCACACAAACACTAAACACCATCATGGTGACACTTATTAAACTGAAATATGCTATAAACATTAATTTAACAACATTAGATGTAACATACAACCCTAATAAACATAACTGATAAGAAAAAAACTACAAAGAAAGAGAGATATTTTAAAGAAAAAAACATCAAATTTGAAATGCAATGCAGGGAATTCTGGGAATGTCGATTTACGGTTTTTCCCTGTAAATTTCACATTCTTGTTGACTTCCAAAAAATGGTATTTTACTGTAAAATTGTCTGAAATGTCTATTACAGTTTTTCCCCGTATATAGTAGGGGGACTTACCGTTAACCATTTAACAGATTTTTACTGTAGAATTTTCACAGTTTCTTACCGTTAAAATCACTGCATTTACAGTGTATCTAAAAATTCTTGAATCAATATGCATTTACTTTACAAGTAAAATGACTTAAGATATTATGTCTTGTTTTCTGAAAAAAAGTCAACATTTTGTTGCTTAAAACAAGCAAAAATATCTGCCAATGGGTTAAGAAAGATATTATTGTTTAGCCTTTGAATTAAGATCATTTTTCTTACCCCATTGGCAGATATTTTTGCTTGTTTTAAAAAATGAACAAAATGTTGATTTTTTTTTTTTAGAAAACAAGACTTAATTAAAAAATGCTTAGATATTTATACTAGAAAACAACAAAAATACTAAGCAAGAAAATTATTTTTTTTCAGTGCAAGGGTCTAATGGCTAGATGAAAATATGTCATCTGTTCAGTCTATAGATGACACTTCATCCTGATCTGTAATCCTAATTGCTTTAATGAATGGGGAAACCTTGTGGAATTCAGATCCGAGGGTAATTAAACAGAAAGCTAATAAAAGAACAGCCGCTTTTGGCTTGCGAGGAGAAATAATTACAGCTTTCAAACGACAGCCACGTCACCCTGTGAGTTTGCTTAAGTCTTTTAATCAAACTGAGGCTGACGGTCGTCTGAAAATGACGCGAGTACAACATCGCTGGTCCAAAAATAAAGGTGCTTAAAAGGTTCTTCACAGCGATGCCATAGAAGAAGCATTTTTGGTTCCACAAACAACCATTCAGTCAAAGAGTCATCTTTTTATAATCTGAAGAACCTTCTTTCGCCACAAAGAACCTTTTGTGAAATAGAGATGTTAAGGTTCTTTATGGAACCATTTAGACAAAAAAGGTTCTTCTATGGCATCATGAACCACCTTTATTTTTAATAAATTTGAGTGTATGTCAAAGGATTTGCTCTACTGTCATGTCTGCTGGGTTTCTTATCTAATAATGAAAAAGGAACACAGACTTCTAGTGTGAACACCTCTAAATCTGATGAACTAGTCAGTCAGCTAGTTATTTTTTTCTCTCTGGTTATGCTGGTTAAGTAAGGTTGTCTTGCTGGTTAAGAAGCCTAGTGGGAAAACCAGCACTTTTCCAGTTGTAGTGTAAAAAGGAGCAACTCATTACTCAATATTTTAGTGTTGTGCCCTATTGTTACCATTCATGAATATTTATTATTTCCCTATACATTACTATTTAAAGAGTTGGGGTCAGCAAATTTGTTTGTCTTTTATTCATCAAGCACACATTAAAAACTGATCAAAAAGAAAGACATTTATAATGTTACAAAATATTTCAGTTTCAAATAAATGCTGTTCTTTTGAACTTTTTTTTTATATCAAATAATCCTGAAAAAAATAAGGAAAAAGATAAGCAGCATGGTTTTAATGGCTGCTGAAAATTCAGCTTTGCCATCAACAGAAATAAATTAAATTAAGATATATTACAGCAGAAAATAGTTATTTCAAATTGTAATACCATTTCAAAATATTATTTTTACTGTATTTTAAATCAAATAAATGAGTGAGCGTTAAGAGACATCATTCAAAAACATTAAAAAATCTTACCCACCAAAACCTTTTGAACAATAGTGTATACTAATAATTTTAAATATATATATATATAGAGAGAGAGAGAGAGAGAGAGTATATATAACCTATACAAATGTATTTATTAATATTATTATTATTTTAATTCAAATAAACCAGTACTGTATATCTACAATTTATTTTATTTCATAATTCTTTATGTTGTGTTTTAGTGGAAGTGTAATTCATGAGGAAAAATATGTTTGGAACATTAAACATTTTCAAGCAGAACCAATATTTTTGCAAGGTGCGAGGCACTTACGGGATCACTAAAAGTTAATGCCAAATTATGCAACACATTACTTTATGAAGAGCTTGCAATACAAGTCGATGGTATTTTATACAAAAACAGTCGAAACATTCTTAAAGAGTTCATTTTTGGGTGAGCTATCCCTTTATGATCCAATTCTGCAAGTACATCGCTTGTAAGAAACTAGTAATAATTCCCTAATACTACTAGCATCCAAACCCCAGCCTGTGCTGCTATCTTCAGTCCGACTGTTCACCTGTCACAGCTGTAGAGGACCAAATCCCAGGTGATCCTACACCTAAAGTAACGTTCATTTCATGAAGTCTCACCGCTAGCGCGAAATCAAATGAAGCGCTGTCTTTTCTTGCGTCTGCTGGTTTGTGACTGAACTCCAGGGATCAGATTTGGTCACCCAAAATCAATCCATTACCTCACACGTCCAGAGTCTTCCAGATAGGACATGCCATGCAGGAAAATGAACGACATGTGTTGACTTAGACCTAAAAATGGCTCGCTCCTGACTGATGGATGATCTCCATTCCCTCCACCTTCTAAGATTACCTCAATAATACTTCATTTAGCTTCCCTCAGAACTGTCAGCTGACACAAGCCTGGATAAATCACTCCATTCACCCATGACTCTTTGAGTTATTTAAAAAATGGGTTTGGGCCTTGAAGTTTTTGTTTCTTTTAAGTACAGTAACATGTTTTTTTTTTACTTCTTGGCACACTTTTTGTAACATGCTTTTTGTTAAGTTCTCTAGGACTCATTGCAGAGGTGTTTGAGCTGTGATCGACTTCATTTAAATCTCCAGATAAAAGCGTGAGCTACTTCAATCAGTCACCTTGAATGAACCTGCATCGCCAGTCCTTTTCAGAAGTTACGAAGCTAATTTAACTAGCGACATCAAAGGTTTTTTCATATCACTAGCGGTCGTGAAGATTGTGTACGTCTTTGTCTTCTCTCCATCTCTCTCTCATCGATCTGTTCTTGTATTTGCTGCACAAGAACTCTCACCTTCAGCCTGTTGACTGTATTGCAAGGTTAGTTAAATCATATTTTCAGAACTCTCCAAAATCCAGCTTCGCCCCTGACCGCTCCAAACAGCTGTGACATTAACCTGTCTATTAATAATCCATCAAAAGTCCATAATCCTGAGCAAACACTCCTGATATTTCACAGCAGGCACCTCAGGAGCGTCTCAGCTGTGTTTTCAAAAAGCAAGTGATATATGTCATGGGGAAGGTTTGTGTTTTTTCTGAAATTGCTGATAAAGTTGTCAGCAATGTTCATGCCAGGTTCTTGTATAAAATAAATAAAATAAAAAAAATGTATAAACTAAAATAAATGTCACATGTTTCAGGATATATTTTTTTGCCTCTATTGATATAAGTGACCCTTGACCACAAAACCAGTCATAAGGGTCAACTTTGTGAAACTGAGATTTATGTAAATATCTGAAGCTGAATAATGCTTTCATTGATGTATGGATTGTAGGATAGGACAATATTTGGCTGAGATACAACTATTTGAAATCTGGAATCTGAGGGTGCAAAAAATCTAAATATTAGAGAAATAACAACTAAGTTGTTCAAATGAAGTTCTTGATACATATTACTAATCAAAAATTAAGTTTTGATATATTTACAGTTAGTACAAAATATATTCATAGAACATGAGTCTTAATATCTCTAATGATTTTTGGCATAAAATAAAAATGGATAATTTTGACCCATACAATGTATCTTTGGCTATTGCTACAAATATACCTGCTTTTGTGCTCCAGGGTCATGTAAATTCTGAATATGTATTATTTGCATGTATACTAATTATAAGAAGTATATTTATTAATATATTTAACTACAAATATATTTATTTTACTGTTACTTTAACACACCAAAATCCTGTATAACCCAACCAAAATCAGCCGTGACATTAACCTGACTATCCGTCATCAAAAGTCCATAATCCTGCGCAAACACTCCTGATATTTCACCTTGAGAGAGTCTTAAATCCTTGTTTTTCAGAGCCAAAGATATAAGACACATCAATGAATTCTTGTTGCTCTCTCCTCAGATTACCCATCGTCCAAAGCTTTCCCATTCAAGTGTCTGACTGACATGTGGAGAGACTGTTCAGTACAACCCCTCTCTGACACTCCATTTAGTCCATTTAAAACACTCTTGAGAGCTAATCTGATATTATAACCCTTCTGATTCCTGCGTGTATTGTTGAACCAGGCCGAGCTGAAGTGGCCACAGTTTTCCCAGTTTTTTCACAGTTTTGTTTTGGATGACATTCAGGGTGAAGAAGACTTAGGAGAGAAGGCTTATATTACCACACCTGCGAGTGTAATGTACAGTACGTGTGCATATTCACTTGCATTAGTAAAGATTTCGAGCCATGTTCACATTTAGATGTCTTTTGTGGACAGAGTCTGTTGTTGCAGTGGCTTAAAGAGTTAGATTACTAGTTTGTTGTTTTGCTCATCCTCATGTCAGTCCAAACCGTCTTTTGTGAAGCACAAAATAACAAGTCTAGCAGATTGTCTAAGGGTTTTCTTTTCCCTTCAGTGGTAGAGAATGGGGATGGATGCTGTTAAGCTTGAAAAATGAAAGAGAAATCATTATAGTCATCCATATAGCTTGTGCACGTTAAAGTATTCTAAGGTCTTGTGTGAAGAAAGAGACTTTTTGTTGTGTTTTGGCATGATAGATATCGAACGTATTTGAGTCAACACATATCCTACCATTCAAAAGTTTGTAGTCTGTTAATGTTTTCAACCAAGTTTCTCACTAAGGCTGTGTTTTTTGGATGAAAAATACAGCAAAATTGTGAAATATTATTACAATTCAAAATAACTCTGTTCCATTTGAATATATTTATCATTTGGAAAACATTTAGTTTCCTTTTGTTTTTCATAGCAGAAGGATATTACAGAGGATGCAATTACAGAGTTTTAGTGGCGATTTGGTTGTGGTCTGTGAATGGTAGCAGTACATATGTGTCCCTGGAGCACAAAAGCAGTCTTAAGTCGCTGGGGTATATTTGTAGCAATAGCCAAAAATACATTGCATTCAAAATTATCCATTTTTCTTTTATGCCAAAAATCATTAGGATATTAAGTAAAGATCATATGGGAATATTTAGTAAATTTCCTACATAAATATATCAAAACTTCATTTTTAATTAGTAAATATGCATTGCTAGAACTTAATTTGAACAAGTTAAAGCAGTTTTCTCAATATTTAGATTTTTTACTAAAGATTCCAGATTTTTAAATAGTTGTATCTCGGCCAAATATTGTCCTATCCTAACAAACCATACATCAGTGGAAAGATTATTTATTCAGCTTTCAGATGATGTACAAATCTCAATTTCGAAAAATTGACACTTAAGACTGGTTTTGTTGTCCAGGGTCACATATAAAATATGTAAATACTTGTCTGGAAAACAAATGTGGTACCAGAAAAGAAATTAATCATGCAATTTTACAGCAATTTCACAGGGTGCATGTATTAAAGTGCCAGTTAAGTTTTAGTAAACAGTCATTAAACGCATCGCAAAGATGTAATATTTTAACAACACACTTAGTTATTAACACACATGCAGCAAACAGTTGTCTGGCTTTTAATCTGTCACATCTGATTCTTCTCCTCCTGCCAGTTAGTCCATTACTCAGATCCAAGTCTTTTTTGTTTTTTCCTCTCCCTCGTGTTTGCAAATCTTGGAACGACTCCAGTCAAATCTTTCAGCTGATTTCTGAATCGGTAAAGCCAAAAACAGCCTCAGTAACACATCGGTGACAGAGCAGGACTAGCATTAACTAAGACTACAATGACATATGTTCAGCTACAACATGCCAAGAACTGATCTATGTCTTCAAGAATCATCCAGCAGCTATAAGGCTACAGAAAACCTGCTGCTCAACATCCCATGAGCTTTGCAAGGCGAATGTTTGACACTGAGAAATGAAACCGACTGGGGAAAAAAAACAACCTTTGCCCCCACTTTTTTCTTGCCAAGTTATTTTCAACTCAATATAAAGAAAAAGTCTTGGAAGTGTCTTGTGCGGTGTGATTAGCGGCCTTTCTTTAACCTGAGAGTGGCAGAGATTGTGCGTCTGACAGGATTCACTATGACATGATTGCTGGCCCATTGAGTTTTAACTAATCACAGAAATCTGTGTTTCTAATTGCTGACTTACAAAGTCCCTGATGGCAATTGGAGGCTGTTCTGAGCTATAATTTCTTTTTCTTTCTCTCTGAATCATCTGCTATCATTCCACACACATTCGACGCATACAGAATACGTACGCACACACACACAGTTAAATATTCACAAAAAAGACACACGCAAGCCTGCACAAACAGCGCTGAATTCCACAGACACCTGCATAACCTGAAATCAGGGATCTGCTGGGCTGCATTGATTTGTTTGGCAGCGGAGCTCTACTCACAGCCTGATTGAACAACAAGCATTTGGTGCATTTGAATGATATTTAGGCAACATGTCATCAAAACTGACCCAATTTTACTTCATTAATAAATGTTCCTTTTTCTTTAATTGCACAGGTAATTAGTGCATGTTATTATTAAGTTATAGGTACTGGTTTTCTGATTTGACTCTGATTCACAAACTCTCCATTTTATTTCAATTTGATTCAGTTTGGCAGTTTGCGTACTGTTTTATAATGTACTACATTACTGAGGTGCAGATAATTGCCACTATAGTAGTATAAATAGCAGAAAATCCTGATATTTTAATGTAGTGAAAACAGAATCTATAGCTATTTGCACTTAGTGTAAATATCATATTGCAAAAAATATACTGCTATTTTCACTTAGTGTAAATAGCATCTAATTGCTATTTACAATTAGTGCAAATAGCCGCTCCTTATTTTATTTATCATATTTTTTCTTATGTTTCTTATGATTTTTTCTAAAGCAGATACACTGGTTGAACTTGTATGGTTTTTGATTCACAAAAAGAACCTTTTCAGTCATTTGTTTGCGAATCTGATTACATTGTTTGCTCTGTGTTGTTTGATTATCTAAAAAGAATTGGTTTGTAAGAGTCATATGTTTGTGAATCGGACCACACTTGTTGCACCGTGTAAGGTCTGTTTTGGGTTTGTTTCATGTTCATGTTTTCATGTCTTTTATTTTGAAGTTTGGTTATGGTTCCTGTTTGTGTCATGCTTCCCTTGCCCTCATGTATTCCTGCTATTGGTTCTCTTGTCCAATGTGTCATGTTCTGATTGGTTGTCCTAGTCATGTGTCTTGTTTCCTCATTGGTTGGTTCTTGTCATGTGACCCTGATTGTTTGTTATAAGTAGCCATGTGCTGCCATTGATTCTTTGTCGTGTATTAATGTTGTAACCTGCTGTCGGTGAGTCTAGTCTGTTCATGCCATGCCAAGTCTGTTTCATGTCAAGTCTGTTCAAGTCAAGTCTTCGTTTGGATTATGTTTGTATTTTGGAAATCACCATTGTAAATAAACTGCACTTGGGTTCATCACTACGCTCGCCTACAGTGGACTCTTTACACACTGTATGGTTTTGGATTCATAAAAAAGAACCTGTTCATAAGAACCATTTGTTTGCAAATTGGACTACATTGGTTGAACAGTGTTATTTGATTTGCTAAAAAAGAGTTGGTTCATAAGAGTCATTTGTTTGTGAATCAGACTACACAGTTTAAAAAAAAAAAAGGTTCATAATAGTAATTGTATTATTTGTGAATGGGACTATACTGATTGCACTGTATGATTTTTGATTCACCCAAAAAGAAGCTTTTCAAACGAATCATTTGTCTACATTGGTTGCACAGTGATATCTGATTCACTACAAAGAACCAATTCATAAGAGTCATTTGTTTGTGAATCTGCCTTTTTTCCCTTTGGATTTTTGACGATCTGCAGCTTCTCCAGCCACTTTATCAGTCTAGCTATATTTTATACCAAAATAAGTGCTTTGTCTAAATTAGTGGTCATTTTAAAATGACATGCAGCTTTGAATCTTACTTAGTTTAAAGTTAAAGTTTCCTTCTTCACATGCAGTTGTTTAAAAATTAGATCTAGCCCTGCATTACTTCCCACTGAATCTTTATTTGACCCTATAACTCTAGCAATCTCTATTCTAATTCTATTTTGTCTATTTGATGACCCTTTAAGACTTGCACTCTATTTGTTTTCTAACAGCTTGTTCTCTTAAAAAAGGCCTCTAACACCAGCTTTCTCTATTCTTTTTCTATTCCATCCATTTGTTTTCTTTTTATTTATTATATAATTAACAAAAAAAAAAAAAATGCTACATTTACTGCGTTTGGCTAACTGATACTTATCATAGCACTTGCATATCATTGCTCTTGTGTTGATTTTGATTGCTTCCATTGTCTTCATTTGTAAGTCGCTCTGGATAAAAGCGTTTGCTAAATAACTAAATGTAAATACTATGTTATACACTTGTCACATTACAGAAGTTCAATGCACTGTGAATGCATTTTAGTTTTTAACTATCTAAGCGCTAATGAAAGATTTCAGCAGATTCTCCTGGAGTCGTGAGAGCTTGTAAATAGAAATGTTTCTGCAGCAGAAAGCTACCTCTGTATCTGTCCGCAGGGAACGCCGCTCCATCCATGAATGCGCGAATTGAAGTTTATTCCCAAACAGTGTTTGTAAGCGTGCTTTGATTGTGACCCACTCAGACGCTGTTGTATTAATTCCTTCTCTCTGAGCCGTTGGGGAGCTGACAGGGCACCTGAGTTTCAGAAGCTATTTTGAGTCGCGAGATAAAAGTAGGCCCCATCCCGCGTTGTTTTCTCGGCGGGTGGTCTCTGTTCCCTCATTGTCGGGGATTGTTTATTGAGGGAGAAGGCAAGTCCTCTGTCAGAGACGAGAGAGAGGTCTGGTTATGACACAGCCTGTCGCGAGTGCTTGTATTTTGGGAAAGGCGCGTGACTGCGGCTCAAACGCTGCTTCTGACATTTCCATTACACACAGGGTTATGGATCTGCCTGGGCCAGGTGAGTACAGCCTGTCTGCTTTAGCTGCGAGGGACACATTACTTAACCTGCCACAGCAGCCCCGCTTACATTTGAGCCAAGACTCACAAAACAGAGCACTGAAGGAGTCCGTTGCTTTAATTTCACTTTTCCTTTATGGTAATACAAAGATGAAAGAGATCCGCACTTGTCCAGATTCAGCCAAAAAGGCTTATTTCGCGGTCACAAAGATATGTGCAAAAAGGTGCAAAAGTACAGAATGTTTTCAGGTATCAACCCTTCCTTAGTGCCCATTTTATATATATATATATATATATATACACTATATTGCCAAAAGTATTGGGTCGCCCCCTTCTAATGAACAGGTTTGACTACTTTAGTAATTTCTATGAGTACAAATCTTATCTGTTATGTGCAAAAATAGGTGTAAAGGTGTGAAGCCCTGGAGGTTTGTGAGGGAACTGCAGGGGGTTGAGGAAGAGCTAATTAAATAGTATGTAACTCCGAACATGACAAGCGGACAAGAATACATTTATTGTAATCATGAATTTGTTCCCTTGTTTTAGTAAATTCTGGACATGTTGTACTGAATCATTCTCTCATTTTAAAAAGTCATGGCCAAAAATTTTTATTTTGTTCCCTCGTTTTAGTAAATTGTGGACACACATGTACTTACTAGTGTACACACAATGTACTAATTCCTTCTCTTGTTCTAGGCCAAATGGTACAAATTTGTTCCCTCGTTTTAGTTAAACCTTGCCCATGAACTATAAACTGGTTTTTTTGTTTTAGAAAATTAGCCATGTTGTTCTAATCAATTCCTTTTGTTTTAGTTAATCATGTTCACAAATTAAGAATTTGTTGTTTTGTTTTAGTAAATCGTGGACACATTGTACTAAATTTTTCCCATAAATTTATCAAAATGAGGGAACGAATTAGTACGATTTCTCAAGCACCTGTGTTTGTGCATGCTATCAAATGAACGGTAATTTAAAAGGTGTGTGTTTGGCTGTGCACATACACTAAAAATACGCTTCCAAACTAAAGTGTGTTCAGCTGACAAAACAAAATGGGTTTCCTAGCAGATAGCCACACTTTCTGGTATAAAAACCTGAAACAGCGCTCAGGTAAAAGCATGCTGTTCCAGCCAGGTGTTGATAGGCACAGGGGCATTAGTCATGATAAGGTCAGGCTGTCAGATCAAGACTACACTGTAATCATCCCCGACTCGACCTTTAGACCGCAGATTAGCTCCATTAGTTCTGCTGGAGTGACGTAGCGGCGAGCAAAACTGCCGTTGTGGTAATTCACTCCATCCAGAGCTGGAGTAGAAATCCTCCTCTGGGCAGCGGCGCTTCACGGAGCTGAAGTAATTCACTGCGACTCGCCCTTCCTAAGCGGCAGGTGGGGACGTCAGACACGTCGCAACGCTACAGCGGACATGCATGCATGGCTTCCCGCGGCAAAAGCATGCACCTGAGTTCATGCATATCCAATGATTTTCTTTTGTCTTTTGGTTTTGACCTTTTTTGGTCTTTGTCTCCTATGCACCTATTTATTGCCTTCAGGTGTGTGAGTATTGATTGTTAATTGTGACCCTGGACCACAAAACCAGTCATAAGGGTCAGGGAATTTTCAATAAATAATCTTTCCATTGATGTATGGTTTGTTAGGATAGGACAATATTTGGCTGAGATACAACTATTTGAAAATCTGGAATCTGAGGGTGCAAAAAAATCAAAATACTGAGAAAATCACCTTTAAAGTTGTTCAAATGAAGTTCTTAGCAATGCATATTACTAATCAAAAATTAAGTTTCAATATATTTATGGTTGGAAATGTACAAAATATCTTCATGGAACATGATCTTAATATTCTAATGATTTTTGGCATAAAAGAAAAATTGATAATTTTGACCCATACAATGTGTTTTTGGCTATTGCTACAAATATACCCCAGCGACTTAAGACTGGTTTTGTGCTCCAGGGTCACAATTGTGTGCTATATTTAGCATAGATAGAATTTCACAAACAAGTCAGAATCAGAATCAGAATGAGCTTTATTGCCAGGTATGTTTACACATATGAGAAATTTGTTTTAGTGAAGCTTCCACAGTGCAACAGAATGACAGTGACAAGACGAGACACAGATAATATACAAAACAGACAATATACAAAATAGCAAAAACACAATAAATAGACAATTTTGTATGTACAGGTATGTTATGTGCCAAAAAATGTTTTTGAGGTTTGTGAGGCAACTGCAGGGGGTTTGTGAGTTGATGAAGAGCTAATTAAATAGTATGTAACCTCGGACATGGCAAGCGGACGAGAATAAATTTACTGTAATCATGAATTTGTTCCCTTGTTTTAAATCACATGCTACAGCGGACACGTGGAAAAAACATGCACCTGAGTTCATGCATATCGAATGATGAGTTGAAGCTGCTCTGCGCCTTTCTGTTTTCCCCAGAGCCGCACAACACACAAAGCCATGTGCTAATGCAATATGAGGGCTGAGATGTCAGACGGTGAGTAATTGCGGACATAAAGGTGCTTTGAGAAATTGCTTGTCAAACAATTTGGTGTTTTATACGGAGTAGGTGCCATGCCATACAAGAGAAATGCACAAGCTTCTGGGGCTGCTTAGAGGTGAGGCGGTTCCTCAGAGTTTGTGGTCCCACAGTAATTAGCCGTTTTGCAGCTCGGTCTGGGACCCAAATGCTGGCGCTAATGAGAAAGGAACGTTTTGCCTCTTTTATTATTTTTTTTTTACAGCAGTGTTAAACCTGCAATTATTGCTTGTCATCACAGTGTGTGACAACTGCCAGCCGTCGCTCTGCCCTAAAAAGTAATTTACGAGCGAAAGTCTGACAAACTCCTTTAGGATTCTAACACGTCCTTGTCTCAACTCCCCCTCTTTATAATTTAAGGGCAATTATCAACTATGTAAGGAATAATTGACGACAGTTGAATTATTAGAAAAATAATGCACACCCAAGGTGGTGATGCATTATTTTTCTAACGACCCGGAGTCAATTATTCAACTTACCACACCTCAATACATCGATCAGATAATATTTGTGTCCCTGGAGCACAAAAGCAGTCTTAAGTCGCTGGGGTATATTTGTAGCAATAGACAAAAATACATTGTATGGCTCAAAATTATCAATTTTTCTTATATGTCAAAAATCATTAGGATATTAAGATCATGTTCCATGAAGATATTTTGTAAATTTCCTACAGTAAATATATCAAAACTTCATTTTTGATTAGTAATATGCATTGCTAAGAACTTCATTTGAACAACTTTAAAGGTGATTTTCTCAATATTTAGATTTTTTTGCACCCTCAGATTCCAGATTTTCAAATATTGTCCTATCCTAACAAACCATACATCAATGGAAAGATTATTTGTTCAGCGTTTTGATGTATAAATCTCAATTTCAAAAAATTGACTCATGATTGGTTTTGTGATCCAGGGTCACATATTTTTATATTTTTTTTTAACACACTATTGTGAGTAGGATTAATTTTTCACATCTCATCCAACGCCTCCGTTGCTAATTCCAAAACATCATTTTAGACCTAGTAGCACTGATTGCAGACTAATAATGCAGTTCATAACTAAGTTACGAGGGAGAGAGAGAGACTGAGAGAGAGAGAGATTAAGCGTTGCCTGTGCGTCTCTCAACAGTGTTCAGCAGCAGCGTCTACTAATAGTGAAACTTTCAGTTCATTTTCTTCACGAACATCACCCGTTACCTCGCTTCTGAGAAATATCATGCAGTTGAAAGCTGCTGAACTACTATACTGATAAAAACACCTGCAAATTAAGAAAACAACTTCATCCATTTGACAACACATGCACTGCTCACAACACAAACACTGAAAAAGTAAAGAAACTAAAGAACTAAAGAAACGCACTGCAAATAAGATTCTTTATCTGGTTGTGTTGTGAGCATTTTCAGCACCTGCTATCAAACTGATGAAGATGTTTTCTTGATTTGCTGGTGCTTTTTCTATTTGCATGTGTTTTCTGAAGTTGCACGCGTTGAGCTCTCTCGGCCACCATATGTAAGGATGTTTGAAATCATTTGGTGAAGTAATATGGAACTGTAATGCGGTCAAGACCTGCGTTTCCCTGAAAATAATTGCACACCTTAGAACGTTCGTCAGCCAATCAGATTCAAGCATTCAACTTGACTTGACTTGAACTCAGCTCCGCAGTATAAGCTCCGCAGTATAAGTAAAGAATAAATCAGCTTTCTAGGCTGCGTGTTAAATTCGTTCTCTGTGTGCTTACATGTGTGTGGAGGTGTGCTTGTGGCTGCTTTAGAGTAGTGTGAGTGAATGTGAAGGGAGTAGAAACCCATGAAGCTCTTTGAGTGTCAAGCAGCAGGATTATTGCCCCAGGCAGCCCTGCAGGCCAGAGCGGGCGGCTGAATCAGGCCTTGAGTTTACATTCATCCATGCTGGAGCTCCATGAGATGCTACCGCAGCCAAACAAACCCACCAGGGCTGCGTTTCCCAAAAGCATCGTAGCACTTGAAAATCATCGTAGATCTACGAGCGCTCTGGAGTAATCCTAAATCCCTACATGCATCGTAAGAAGACAGAATTATGAGGTCACCTGCAGGACAATCGGTAGATTACACTTTTAACGTTATTCAAGTGCAATGAGATTATAATTAAAGCTTTTGATTGTACTTTATTGTACACTTTATCACTTGTTTTTTTTCATTTATATCAAATGAAATAATTAAAAAGGGCACAAAACAAAACAAAAATACACATCTAAATTAAATGACCGAACAAAAAAAATGAATAAAAGAAGTAATGTAGGAAATATGTTTCAAAGACCGGGAAAAATAGGTATAAACTCATAAAAATCTGTCAATGGCTTGCTGACGTTCATGAAAACCAGCCATGTATTGGACCCGGAAATAACATCTTGCAGATATTATATACAATAATATATATTATATTATATTATATTATATTATATTAATATATGTATATATAATATAATATATTATATTTATTATATTATATTAACATTTAAATTTGTTAACATTTCAATAAATGAGTGTGTACTACAATTACAAGCCATTCTATAAACTGACAACGTTCGTAAAATGACTCGTAGAAAACGCTCTTAAGTGCTAAGATCAGTCGTTATCGAGAAACCCAGCCCAGGCTGGTTCTCAGCGCTTCTGGAACGACTGTATAAACACATGATAAACCTCTCAGTGAAAAAATAAAGATGAAATAAATGTCACAAACACACAATCATTAACTCCTTGAGCGGAACGCCTTATTTGCCTAGCGGTTTGCTTTTAGATTTACATACATGAACACTTTGCAAATTACCATAATGTTGCCCATTACAATTTGTAATTAGTCCCTGGTCTAGTTTTGCACTCTCTGATGTTCAGATGTACCTGTTTTGATCTTATTTGTCAGAAGAGCAGCTGAATTCAGATTGCAGCGTTGAAGTTGAACTAATTCTTGAAAGTGAAGTCTGGATGTCTGGCACTTTCCATAAATTGGATACAAAATAGGGAGTAACGTTTCTAAATTTATTCACATATTTATTTAATGATGAGTGAAAGGTGGTTAATCTCAAGAGGTTAAATAAAATGTCATGTGAATTTCAAATTTCATCTATTGTTTTCTGTTGGGTTTGGGTTAAATTAACATCAAAATTAATACAGTTTAAAAAGAAAAAAGACAATTAGGCACATTTTTAGTACATTTTGTAGTTTTTGAGAAACTCATTTATTTATGTTGTGGAATTTTTCTAGCAATAAACATTAAATAAACTTCAATTAATAACATTTAAAACCAAGAACAGAATGTATACATGGATAAATTTGGGGAAACTTTGGTATACTTTCCCTTACATTAAAGATGTTTTTTTCTTTACAGTATTTAATTATTTTTCCTTGTGCAAATGTCTCTGAAGTTTGTGTAAAAATTGAGAAAATTTAATGAGATATTAAAACTTAATAACTTTCCACCATCCTGTAAACAGGCTCAAAATTATGTTTTAAAAATTCAAAAAAGTAGTGTTTAATGCAAAATGTGGCACACATATAAATATTACTTTTGTGATTATTGTATGGTTTCAATTGAATTATTGTATGGTTTTATTTTTTAGACACTATAAGTCTAGAAATTCAAGATTTTTGAGGTGAGACTGGCAGAAATCACAGTTTTAAGGAGGGAATGTGATGTGTGTAAAACTAGCTATTTTTCATTTCAAATGTACCACATTCATGGACATTGCCTCTGTCCTTTTGAATAGTATTTGATATTCATATACATGATGGCATGTATTCCTCTACTGTCCTCTAATGTCCTCTACTGTAGCTCAAATAGTAGAGCATGGCGCTAACAACACCAAGATCATGGGTTCGATTCCCAGAGAAACCAGGAGCTGATAAAATGTAGAAACTGTATCTTGAATGCAATATAAGTCGCTTTGGATAAAAGTGTCTGCTAAATGCATAAATGTAAAAAGTGGCATGACTGGGCTTTAGATTGGTCTTTAAAGGCCTCTGTGTGAGTTTTCGAGAGAAGGGAATTGACAATAATGATAATCTTCACAACACAACTTAATCTGGTTCCCCAAAGAAGATATCATCTCTCCACAGAAATTACTTCACTTTTAATGGACTTTTTTTGAAGTCTTCCCATATGTTAGTGCATTTCAAATAATTTCACTATGTGAATTGACCTCTTGAGGTCAACAATCTCAACAATAACAGCACACACACACACACACATACACACACACACACACACACACACACACACACTTGCGCACGCGCACACACACACACACTCACACACACACCCACACGCGCGCACACATGTTTGTTTTTTGGTTTACGGGGACTCTCCATAGGCGTAATGGTTTTTATACCGTACAAACTGTATGGGCTATTGCCCTACACCAACCCTACACCTAAACCTACCCCTTACAGGAAACTTTCTGCATTTTTAGATTTTCAAAAAAACACCATTTAGTATGTTTTTTAAGCCTTTTGAATTACGGGGACATAGGCAGTGTCCTCATGAACCACCTTCAAATTGTAATACCTCTGTCATACCCATGTCATTAAACACATTTTGTCCCTGTAAACCACAAAAACCAGTACACACACACACACACCCCCACGCTCGCGCACACACACACCCCCACGCTCGCGCACACACACACACACACACACACATGCACACACACCCACGCACACACACACGCACACACACCCACGCGCACACACACACACACACACACACGCACACACACCCACGCGCACACACACACACCCACGCGCACACACACACACACACACACACACACACACACACAAACAAACTTTTTCTGAGCTATAGTTACTGATTATTGTGAAGTCTTTCAGTCTTTCTCCCAACAAGGCCACGATCAATCTGAGCCAGGCAAAAAGATCAAGCATCTTTGGCTTCATTACTCTTTGTGTCCTTTTGCATCTCAAGGTTGTGGGTTTGTAATCGCTTTGAAGTACAGGTTAGTTAAGAAAAGCTTCTTTAGCAATCATACAAACACATTATGAAGATCAATAAATACGGAGCAGATTCATGTTTATTTCATTGGGCAAATCCAAGCCATGCAACGCAGAGAACAGCGGTTTCTGCAGTTTTCAGGCCTAGGGAGTTGAGCTTCTCAAGTCTTTGAATGTTATGTCAGAAAGATTCAGTCCATGTCCATCTTTTGAAGAGCAGAGAGGTCTGGGTGGAACTGGAGGCCCTCTGATATCTCTTGGCTAACAGCTTGGTTTTGAATTTGTGAGTTTTGAAGACTCAGTTGAGAAATCAATCCAGAAATCAAAGTGATTCTTGTTCCACTTCTGTCGTGCACGATGTCTTTTGCTTAGCGTGGCGAGGACCAGGCCAGCCGAACCTATTTTCTGATATGGGAGAGCTCTCGCTCCTCGAAAGCAAGTGCAATTTTGTACAGCATTTCTCAAAACTACTACCAATCTTTCAAGGCCTTCTTAGCAGAACAAGTTGAAGTCTGATTTTTGACTGCGGTCCAGAGGACAACAAAAGTGATGCTTTAGTATGATGCTTTTTAATGCTTTGTTGATAAATTTCAGTACAGGATTAGAACAATGTGTAGAAGCTTATATAGAATACATGTTGAAATATGTAGAAAACAGTTTTTGCTGTTATTAAAAAATAAATCCTTTTTTTTTTTAGCATAGATGCTCAACAAATCTATAATATTATGAAAGATTTCTATTTCAAATAAATGTTCTTTTGAACTTTCCGTTATGCAATCCATGGGAAAAATGAATATGATTTCCACAAAAATATTAAGCTCCAATATGGATTTCAATATGGATATTAAGAACCATTTTTAATAATTGAGCACCAACGATAAATGATAATAATTAAGCAGCAATCAGCACATTAGAAATGAATTAGAAAATTCAGCTTTGCCATCAAAGAAATAAATTAGATGTTAAAATATATTTAAATGTTAAATTGTATTTTAAATTGTAATAATATTTTACAATATTCCTGCTTCTACTGTATTTTTTGTCAAATAAGTACAGCCGTGGTGAGCACTTTTTTTTTTTCAAAAACATTAAAAAATCGTAATTATTCCTCAGTAATGAGCCATTTTAACAACACACATTTTTTTTGTGGACCGAGAAGAAACGGTTTGTATTCTTTCCGTTGCACGCTACATTAATCTGCCACCTGTTTCTGTATCTGAACTAGCTGCTCACTTCGCTCATCTCACATTGATCTAAGACACGGGAATGTTCGGAGAATAACAATAAAGTAATCTTGTTTCTTTCGGCTTGATTTCACCGTACCGTTGGAGGCTTATGACATGCAATTTCTAAACGCCTCTGAAGCGCTGTGGTAAAGTAGTGCTTTGACAACAAGACAACAGAGCTGATTGCCTCTTGCACAAAAGGCTCCTCCATTTCTCGCTCTCTCTCTCTCTGTCTTTCTCTCTGGAGGTGGTAAGGATGCTAAAGGGCCGTTTTTTAATGAGCTGTAGCATCAGCAGCACTCAGGCATAAATTGCTGACACTGTTTACCGCAGGCGTTTTGCTCCTCTCAGCTGACCCTTTAGCATCCACAGCCACAGTTAAATAAAGCTGCTTCTGCTCTTCCACAGGTAAGATATTCAGACACCTCATAAAGTCCAGATTAGTTCACGGATCTGATTCGTTGAGGATGAGCATTAAAGACAAGTGGAAACTGACTAGATTGCAAAACTGACCGTATTTACTTTCATAAAGTTTCTCCTCTTATTGTGTAGAATTTATAAGCACTCATTATACTTAATATACTCACTGTACTGAATGGAACACAAAACCAGTCAATTTTTTGAAACTGAGATTTCTACATCAACCTGAATGCTGAATAAATAAGCTTTCCATTGATGTAAATTGATTGGTTTGCTAGGATAGGACAATACAGTATTTGGTCCAGATACAACTATTTGAAAATCTGAGGTTGCAAAAAAAATCAAAATACTGAAGAAATTGCCTTGATCTTTGGAGCATGATCTTTACTTAATATCCCAATGATTTTTGATCATTTTTGATCATTTTGACACATACAATGTATTTTTGGCTATTGCTACAAATATACCGGTGCATATACATTATTATTCAAAAGTTTGGGGTCAGTTTGATTTTTTTAATGTTTTTGAGCAAAGCTCACCAAAGCTGTATTTATTTTATGAAAAATAGTTTAAAAATAAATACGGCCAATTCATCAGCCCTTGTTAATCTAGTTATTAATATTTTTCTGTATTTAATTTTTTTTTTTTTTTAAATATAACCTATACTAGATATTATATATATACCACAAGAAAGCTGATTGGCTGTACTCCATGTAAACAAGAAGACATTTCACTTCTATAAGGCAGACAATTCACACTTCTTGAAATGATATCCAGGAAAATCAATTTCATGCAAAATATACAGTATGTTGCATTATTACTCCAAGCTTGAGTCCTTACAGATAAACAGTTTTGTTTTTTTCCCGGTAGGTTTCAAAAGGGCAGTAATACAATAAACCCAATCAATCTCACCTGTTGATCTTGTAAATATAACTTCCCTGTCATCTTGCTCTCGCTCTCATTCTCGCTCGGTTTATTTTCTCTGAGAGCGTTCAGTGCCTTGCCCGCATGCTGTTTTTCTCTCCCTTTGTTACGCTCAGAATTAGCGTCTTCTGGGAGTGATATTTAAATCTGTGTCCAGGAAATAGAACCGCAGGAATCCAATAACAAAATTAATTTGTCTAGATTTGACTTGGGGTGCTTTGCCCACTGTGAAGGGATGTGCCAAACCTCTGAATGTAATGATTGGATTTATTTATCTGTTTGTGGCTCTCATTAGAGGTGTCCATGGATCCTAGAGCCCCTGCTGTGGATATCGGCCTGCTTTCATGAAACACAACTGCTGGGTCTCATTAACAAAAGACGCTGTGATGCCTTGGATGGAGACAGCGAGGTGTATTTATCATTTTGCATCTGTTTGTCCTACGAAGAAGATGATTTTCAAATTGTGCATGAAGATTCAGTCAGTCAAAAGTCCAGTTTCATTAAGGTCATGCATTATAAAAGCACTGAATCACTTCAAAGTGACTGACCGTTGGCACACATGTAGACTTGCCTTTCAAACAAGGTTTAAGTATAATATGAATAACCACACATCTTTACAAATACCCTTCAGAAAGTCTCCTTTAAAAACATTCCCTATTAACTGTTTGATAAAGAATCTTTCATTGATGTATGGTTTGTTAGGATAGGACAATATTTGAAAATCTGGAATCTGAGGGAGCAAAAAAATCTAAATATTGAGAAAATCTCCTTTAAAGTTGTTCAAATGAAGTTCTTAGCAATGCATATTACTAATCAAAAATGAAGTTTTGATATATTTACGGTAGGAAATTTACAAAATATCTTCATGGAACATGATCTTAAAATCCTAATGATTTTTGGCATAAAAGAAAAATGGATAATTTTGACCCATACAATGTATTTTTGGCTATTGCTACAAATATACCCCAGCGACTTAAGACTGCTTTTGTGCTCCAGGGTCACAATTGTGATATTCTTTACACTATGTGGGAGATTCTGGGTAAAACCGTCACATATTCAGACAGGTTGGAGGAGGCAAGAAAGATTTCTAAACACATAACATGCATAATATTTACATTCCCACTTTTAATGAAGTTTGCAAGTTTTCATAAACTTTGCATGTGTTTATTACTTTGACGCTGGAGGACTGTCTGTGACATTTCATCATTGTCAGTATTTGAAATGCCAGGGCAACTCTGAAGATCACTCAGAAACATTGAACGAATGTAGGAATCACAGGCTGCATCCTTCTCTTGGCTTCCACTCCATCGTTCATTGAAATAATAGTTAGTCGCCATCATTTGTCATCATTTACGCTATGTTTTTAGAAGATTTTTAGCAGAATGTTTACACTGCTCTTTTGAATACAGTGAAAGTGAATGGGACAGACGTGGTAGAGCTCTGTCAAAATATCAGCATTAAAGCATACTTGCTCAAACTTGATCAATCTTCATTCAGATAAACACAAATCAGGTTTGACAGCTGTGAATGATGACTTTTGATGACATTTCTGTCTGTTCCTCATATAAAGCTATCATATGTGACCCTGGACCACAAAACCAGTCTTAAGTGTCAATTTTTCGAAACTGAGATTTATGCATCATCTGAAAGCTGAATAAATAATCTTTCCATTGATGTATGGTTTGTTAGGATAGGACAATATTTGAAAATCTGGAATCTGAGGGTGCAAAAAAATCTAAATATTGAGAAAATCACCTTTAAAGTTGTTCAAATGAAGTTCTTAGCAATGCATATTACTAATCAAAAATGAAGTTTTGATATATTTACAGTAGGAAATTTACAAAATATCTTCATGGAACATGATCTTAATATCCTAATGATTTTTGGCATAAAAGAAAAATGGATAATTTTGACCCATACAATGTATTTTTGGCTATTGCTACAAATATACCCCAGCGACTTAAGACTGCTTTTGTGCTCCAGGGTCACATATGGCTTCAGAAGACTGTTGTCATTTCTGGAGCTTAAAAAAGGGAAAATTCTGCCTAATATCTGTATTTTGTGTTTAATGGTAGAAAGATCAAGAATGCCTTAAAGATGAGGAAAGACTCTTGAAAGTTCTCAACTAGTGGAATACAACAAGCAAACTGGTTTCGCTCACAAACTATAGTGAATAGTGTGTCAAAACCTTCAACAATTAAACACAAATTAAGCTCAAATAACAATTATTTTTCATTTCATGGAAAAGTGCCATTACACTACAGCTCAAAAGTTTGGGTCGATGTTTTTGAAAGAAGAAGTCACCTAGGCTCCATTTATGAGATCAGAAATACAGTAATATTGTGAAATAGTATTACACTTTAAATTAATATATTTAAATGAGATTTATTTCTGTGCTGACAAAGTCTTCAGTGTCAGATGATCCTCAAGAAACCGTTCTAATATGCTGCTTAAGAAACACTTATTATAATCAATGTTGAAAACAGTTGTGCTGCTTAATATTTTTGTGCAAACCTTGATACATTTGTTCAATATTCTTTGATGAATAGAAGCTTCAAAGGAACAGCATTTTGTAACAATAGTCACTTTTGATCAATTTAATGCATCTGGGTATTAAATAATAAATAAACGACTCACCCTAAACTTACATCACTATATACCCAAAATCCCCAGATTGCATTAAGAATGTTTTTCATGTAATACTATTCCATCCACCTTTATTTTGAAGCTCTACGTGTGACAATAAGCATCTCGGCTCTATTTTTATTCCTCCCGAGACATAGTTGAAAACCAAATGACGCGTAACTGAGAACTCCATTAAGTCTGCGACGCAATAAAGGAGCAAAAATCCTGTGGGTTATGCTATAAACACCCTTCGATATCTGCAACATGGGTAGGCAAACAAAAGAGGTACATTTTAGTGCTAAGCTTCAATGTTTTTTCTTCTTTAACAGAACTAAGATCAAGTGTGAGAATAGGTGTTAACTTTAAATTATCGAGAGAGAAAGCACACTTGGCATCTCAGCGGTGTTACAGAAATCCTGCCACATCAGTGCAAGGCCAAGCGCTATTTATGAAAGATGCATTTCGCAGAGCTGCGCTTTATTGAATTTAAGACAAAAATCGACCAAAGCGGTCTCTGGAGATGCGCGAGGCTCCTCCGTTTCTCTGATGTGTCAACTGCTTTCACGTTAAAAGACCAAAAAAGGTGAGGAGAAGTGACTGCTGAAAGGACGAGATGTTATTTCTCTGAGAATCTTCTGTGGTTATATTCTCAGAGAAGTACATATTCGCTTTCTATTGCTTCTCTTATCCGCTCCCCCCGAACGGCAAAAAATAACTCCGTCTGTCTCACTCTGCAGTTTAATGAGAAAGGTAACGTGTGCTTTTCACCTCCCGCATTGAAGACTGCTTACCTTCAGGGCACTTTTTCATTTGCACCTCATTCTATTAGACTTCAAGCCGTCTGCGAGCGGCCGTTCGTCGGGAAGGTTATTTTTCCGTGGGTTTCCGTGAGCGAGAGCAGAGTTTGAGGAGCTTGGAGCTGATTTATACTACAGTCTTGTGGATCTCAGCAGTGTCATGTTCAGCTTTCCTAACTGTGTCACTGTACTTTATTAAGGATTCAGTGACATAAAGTTGAAATTTATAGATTTACTCCTCAAAGTGAGTTTTGGGAGTAGAGCCATAATAATGATCCTCAAGTAAAAGGCTGTTTTGTTGTGCTCTTTTGTACTATCTCAAACTTGATCAGTCTTTATACGCCATTCAGTATATGAAATTCAGTACACATTTTATTAATGATGCACCGTTTGTACAGGCAAGCAGATGAACCCAGAATATAAACACAACTTTTCTATATAAAGTAGGTATAATCAATAAGGTGTATAGTGAATTTGTTCTTGTCTTAAATACATTAAGGCACTTTAAGTGTTTTTCACAACGTTTTGTTGCGCTGTTTAGTGATTGAAATATTGTGGCGGGTGCATGTAGGCTAATATGGCTTTCAAATGGCAAAAACTTGCTCATATCTTTGTTTTATATTAATATTTGCGGCTGTGAAACAGATGGAAAATTGACAGGTTTGTGCTGCAGTTCTGTGGATGTTTTGCCCTCCAGGTCATGTGTTTGAAAGCTATGAATTACACTTTAAAAATAACTCTAAAATAACATCATTTTTGTTATTTAAATATTTAAAGTACAAGTATATGAAGCACCTACTCGCACTTCTGTGTGTCACTGTACTTTATTAAGGATTCCAGTGGCATAAAGTTGAAATTTATAGATTTATTCTTCAAAGTGAGATTTGGGAGTAGATTTACTGATGATCCTCAAGTAAAAGGCTGTTTTTTGTACATCTTCTGGCTTTTGTACCGTCTCAAACTTGATCAGTCTTCATGTGCCGTATTCAGATAAACACAAATCAGGTTTGACAGCTGTGAATGATGACTTTTGATGAAATTTCTCTGATCCTCATATAAAGCTATCATATGGCTTCAGAAGACTTTTGTCATTTCTGGAGCTTAAAAAAGGCACATTCTGCCTAATATCTCCATTTTTTTGTTTAATGGTAGAAAGATCATATGGATCAAGAAGGCCTTAAAGATGAGTATA
>JAFVLL020001385.1:37500-42286 GCA_021397915.2 Tor tambroides
GACATCAAACTCATTTTAATGTTCATGTGGCTCAGAACATCATGGTGCTTAAGAACACCATGGGTTCAGTTCTTAGGGAATGCATGAACTAATAAAATGTATATCCTAATTTCAATTCAGTTCGCGCCGTGTAACAGTATCTGCCAAATGCATAAATGTTAATGTAATTTTGAACATAATAGCGCTTTATGGGCACAATTACCTGTCTTGTAAAATGATGACATCTACTGGTTAGATGCAGAAGTGCATAGAGGGGGAATAAATTTTAGTCTACCCTGCAATTCTAACGAGATGGAAAATATTATATACTATTAGGGTGCTTATTTTATTTTCAGGTAAACTTTTATCCTTATGATTTCAGTTTTCAGTTTAATTTTAGTAGTTTTGTCTCTTTTTTAGTTTTGTTTTTATTTACGAAGTTTTAAATATTTCAGTTAAGTGGCTACTTCTGCTCAATTTTCAATATTTCAGTTAGTTGCCATGACAACATTTCTATTTTATAAATTTTTTTAACTGTAAGTTTATGCAGTATGCCAACTTTATGCTGAGGCACGAATGGAATTAGTAATTATAATACCGTGCATTTCACAACCACCCTGGAGCAATGTGTCGCCTGTGTGTTTTATGCGGCTGCGTGGTTCAGTGTACTTTTTACGCCACCAGACAACCTGCGGTAGGAGTTACTGAATCGGAAGGAAGGAATCAAAATTTCCACAGTTTTTAACTACCTCTGTCATTTTCAAGTCGGTTTTAGAGTCCAGCCCCCAACTTCAACCCAGTATCTTTGTTCTCTTTCCTGTTTGCATACCCAGTCTTCTTAGTGTAAACAACGGGAGGTGATGTCTGCGTTCTCAGGTGCTGAACCGCTGCAGTTGACCGCTTCAGTAATGGGGAGTACAGAAGAACCGGCGGTTGTCACAGCGCAGCGTTCACCAGTTTCACCGCGGAGCGACCATATCTCCTTCCTGGAGGGACACAAGCTGTACGTCTGGGGGGGCTGCCAGGTGAGCTCTATAGAAAAATTAAAATTACATTGCGAATATTTTCCATGCACTTAAACACATAACGAGTAGAACTATCAAAACTATCAAAATAGTTGAGGGTTGCTGAGTGTTATTAGTTTAGTAGATTGTCTGGTTGGGATTAGAGAACTTTGTTTTGCGCTTGTTCGGATTACAGAGAAAATGTGAAAAATATGAAACGATTTTTTATATTATTATTATTATTATTATTATTATTTAGTGTGTGGATGGACAAGAAACGTTTTTGCCCAGTGATGAGATCTGGCTTTATGACATGGAGAGTGGAGTTTGGTAAGATGCCATGTTTTATTTTAGAATAATTTATCTGGCTTATTTGTTTTACCAAGAATTTGCATTTCCTGAATAGCTGGACATCCCTAGCAATAGGTGTTCCTTCTGCTAGTTGTACTTTTGTTGCATATATCAAGTATTTTGTTTACTGTATTCTGCCTGCTGTGCTTTATTGCATTAAAACAGGGTAGTTCCAGTTACCAGAGACTACCATTGCCAACCCCAAACAACATTTTCCCCAGAGTTTCAGCTGCATGTTTGTGTGCAGCAGGTCTCGGAGGCATATGGGTGGAGAGGTTCCTCCTGTTCTTTCACAGGCTTGTGGTGCATATCTTCATGGCACACTTCACATTTTTGGGGGGTGTGACATCAATGGCCACACCAACATGGTGAGCTGCTTTAGGAATGTTATCATCATAAATCATCTCTTCTCGAAGGCAGATTAACAGATTTGTCCAGGATACGTCCAACATAATTGCATATGTTGTCTGTAATCTGATAATGAGAATGTGATACTGTGATAATGTGCTCTGAATATACCAACATTTCTCTCATATTAAGAAAAGACTGTGGAAAACTTCGTACATCTCAGTGAGATTTTGTTTTGCAAATGTAGATGTCCACCACAAATAGTTTTTGCTCTGTGCACACTATAGGAAGTTGGATATGCTGTAGTGTAATTCAAGGTTTATTACTCTAAGCAAATATGACTGAACAAAGCCTCAGTTGAAGGGAAACTACGCCACCCCAAAATTTCTGGAGAATGTTTTTCTTGCTGCTCTGCCATGGACATGGAGAGAGAACAAAGACATAATATCATTGCACTTCCCTCCATACAAATTTTATTTTATGAAGCTTTTTTTTATTCCAGCTTTTTGATCCTCCAACATATTAGTATTTCAGACACATCCAATTAAAATGCAATCCAAATACCCTGCACAAGATTTAGGAAATTGTGGGGAAAAAAAAAAAAAAAAAGGTTTATGGGCTTCTGTTTTAAAACTGCTGGTGGCATTTCTGTGGGGCATACATTCTCATTGCTTACATGTAAGACTATGTTGCTGGTGTTATGGCAGATGTATTGTGTTGACCTGTTGGGTGTGGAATATCACTGGAGAAAAGTGACAGACACAGTAGGAGGGACACCCTCTCCCAGGGTCAGACACTCCTGCTGGGTCTACAGAAACAGGTAAAGAAAAACATGCTGACTGCACTGTCTATACAGATATACAATACAGTGATTGCATAATGTCCTCTTCAGATTTTTATAGTATGACTATACTAGTTACTAAAGTTAGTCACTAAAGTTAAAGGACCATGTTTTGAAATAGGTGTGTTGCAACAGCAAATAGGGTAATGAAATTACAGTAATGAAAATGCTAATGATGCATATAATTGCTACAAAATAGGAAGCTGTTGCTATGAAGTCACAGTTTTATAACAGCTGGTGTCATTCATAGGCTCATCTACTTCGGTGGATATGGGTGCAAAACAGTCAGAGAGGTCAACAACTCCAAGAGCTTTATGGTTGACGAGGCTAACTGGGTGAGCAGAAAGATCTTGAAAAAAAAAATGTACAGCTACAGTTGTTGTACAGAAGTAGAGATAGATCAACTGGACTTTTTACAGGCAACAGTTGGGTCAGATTTTTTCCAGTTTTGGGGTTGGAATAATGAAGTGCATATGTTTGAACCAGTGTCAGCCACATGGACCGAACCACAAACTCAGGTAAAAGAACAAGGATAAACAAAGCAATTTTTTTATACTAAGAGGAAAGAAATAATAATAATAGTAATAATAATAATATTATTATATATATATATATATATATATATACACACACACACACACACACAATCTCAGCCATAAAAATTGATAGATGACAGTATACATTGTCTTGTTTTCCCTGCTGTATGGTTCCACTTCTTGCAGGGCCAGCCTCCAGAGCCCCGGGCCTCACATGCCAGTACTACTTTAGGTCATAAGGGCTATATCTGTGGAGGCCTGGTAAGACATTTAAACCTTGATCTTCCCAAAGTGATATTTTCAGTTTTATTAGGTACACTCAAAAAAAAAAAAAAAAGATTGTCTAAATTTACATTTTATGTAATTCAATTGCATAACAGTTTTCCATCCATTTAGATTACATAGTTTTAACATAAACAAATCAAACTTAATGTGATTCATATGCATCAGTCATACGTTATCTCAACATAAATAAAACGTAAATTTAGACCGAATAATTTTGAGTGTAGACCCTGGTGCAGATGTGATATCAGTTGCAGTGTTATTTATACACTATTATAGTATTTATTAATATTTTGTATTGCCTTTTATTTTTTATATTTTCAGGTTTCATTTTAATTTTAGTTTGTTATATTAATTTATATGCTTTTGTCATTTTTTGAGTTTATTTCTCTTTAGCTTTATTTTTCTTTAAACTTTAGTTTTAGTAATTTTAGTATTTAATGCCATGTTGGCATCACATGACCAGCTGAGTACTACTAACTCCATGAAGAAGAAAAAAAAGGGGAAGAAGAAGAAGAAAAAAAGGAAAAAAAAAACCCAAGGCAAAAACACAAAATAATCCAAAACACAGTGTAACAGAAAACAAAACTTTGGCAACAAAGGACACACAGAACACGGTATATAAAGGGGAACCAATCAGACTAAATGACACACAGCTGGAAACAATAAGACAATCAATAGTGCAAGGGGTGATGGGAACTGAAGTCCAGAGCAAAACAAACAATAGTCCAGAAGAGTGCCCTCAGGTGTCTTTTATGGGCACTCCAGCAGATGGCTGTGACAGATACAGTGGGGAAAAAAAAAAAATTGATCCCCTGCTGATTTTGTGTGTTTGCCCAATGACAAAGAAATGATCAGTCAATTTTAATGGTAGGTTTATTTGAACAGTGAGAGACAGAATAACAATGGTCCCAGCTGCCTTGAGATCATTGACAAGATCCTCACGTGTAGTTCTGGGCTGATTCCTCACCATTCGCATGATCATTGAAACTCCACGAGGTGAGATCTTGCATGGAGCCCCAGACCGAGGGAGATTGACAGTTATTTTGTGTTACTAACATTTGCGAATAATCGCACCAACTGTCATCACCTTCTCACCAAGCTGCTTGGCGATGGTCTTGTAGCCCATTCCAGCCTTGTGTAGGTCTACAATCTTGTCTCTGACATCCTTGGACAGCTCTTTGGTCTTGGTCATGGTGGAGAGTTTGGAATCTGATTGACTGATTGCTTCTGGACAGGTTGTCTTTTATACAGGTAACAAATTGAGATCAGGAGCACTACCTTTAAGAGAGTGCTCCTAATCTCAGCTCCTTACCTGTATAAAAGACACCTGGGAGCCAGAAATCTTGATGATTGATAGGGGATCAAATACTTATTTGACTCATTAAAATGCAAATCAATTTATAACTTTTTTGAAATGCATTTTTCTGGATTTTTTTGTTGTT
>JAFVLL020001386.1:0-12242 GCA_021397915.2 Tor tambroides
AAATGCCGCATCAGAGCTGCTTTGCTGTTGTCATGACACTCGGCGCTTGCCTTGTTTTTTGGCTGCTGTGCAAAGACGGTGTTGTGTTATATGTTGATTCTCATACAACATAACAATGGCTGGTTATTTTGGTATTTTCTTATATCTACCACAACTGAGTGTGCGGGGAAAAAAAAAAAAAAAAAAAATGAAGAAGACCAGTTGATGTGGCAAATATTCTAACAATATCAATAGGCATTTAAAGTAAAATATTTTCAATTTACAAAAAAACAAAAATAGATGGTAAGGCTAAATAGTTTGAATATATTCCATACGATCACCACTTCTAGTGAATTAGTTGTGGAAAACAATAAGAAAAATAGTTCTGCCTTGCAGGAAGTTTAAATCAATTCATTCTCTGGTGAATAACTCATCAAACAGGTAATTGGCCACATTATTAATGTTGTTTAGTTTTTTGTGATCTAGCTGCTAAGTGCCAGTGTGTATGGAATTACTCAACGATGAGCTGAGCATTTTTGCAACATGATTATGGGATGTTTTATAAACTGAATAGATGAAATAGGGTTTGCTGAACTAATCATATAAACATTTTTGTTAACACTTTACAATAAGGTTCCATTAATGTTAATGTATTAACTAACATGAACAAACAATGAACAATACATTTATTACAGTATTTTTTTTAATCTTTGTTAATGTTAATGAAAATACAGTAATTCATTGTTAGTTCATGTTAGTTCACAGTGCAGTTACTAATGTTAACAAGCACAACTTTTGATTTTAATAATGCATTAGTAAATTCTGAAATTAACTTGAACTAAGATTAATAAATGCTGTTGAAGCATTGTTCATCCTTAGTTCATGTTAACTAAAGTAGTTAAATAATGAACCTTATTGTAAAGTGTTACTACATTTATTTTTTTTTTTTTTAAAGATTTTTTCCTCAGGTTATAGGGAAAAATAAATGAATTATTTTCTTTTGAACCTTCTATTCATTAAAAAGAATCCTGAAAAAAATGCTTCCACAAAAATATTAACACAACTGTTTTCAGCATTGATAATAAAAAATGTTTTTTTGAGTAGCAAATCAACACATCAGAATGATTTCTGAAAGATCATGTGACACTGAAGATGGAGTAATGATGCTGAAAATTCAGTTTTGCCATCACAGGAATAAATTATTTTAAATAATATATTCAAATAAGAAAACAATTATTTTAAATTATAATGTTTCACAGTATTACTGTTTTTACATGCAGCCTTGGTGAGCAAAAGAGACTTCTTTTAAAAACATTTAAAATGTTTTGTTTTAAAATGTACATATTATTATTTTGTTTAAATATTATTATAAGTTTTTTAATCAGCTGATTTTACATTTTGGCTATATGCTTTTATTAAATAGTATTTTTTTGTGTATTGCTCATTGTCTGCCCTCTTTTCTAGATATCCACATCAGCCTTTAAAACACATTAATTAACATTCTATATGTTTCGACAGTCGCAGTATGTGTGTTTACATATCAAGTTTACAACATTTTCCTCTTGGGTGACAGCAGTTTGTGATGTAGCAGTTCCAAGTACATTTACTGTATGTGGTCTGAAGCCCCCCTGAACTGCCTCTTTACTGAGAAAGCAACACAATAGCAGCGGCTCAGGCTTCTCCTGAATTTGGAAGTGCCGGCAGTGTGCTATATTTTAATTTTTTTTCTTCAGCTAATCATTTTTTTGCAGTTTGTTATTGTCTTGCTCTGGAGGGACTTCATTGACCGGATTGAAAACCAATCTGAACAGGCTCACAATGGTCTCCCAGGAGGCCGTGTGGCGAAGGGCTGGTGGCGAGCCCTGTAAACGAGGGGCAGTTAGGCCTGCATAGGAAGCCAATGAGGGGGCGTTGTTTATGTGTGCATTGTGTGCTTGTGCTGCGATATGGCCAGTGGAAGATTTTTACCTCGGTGCGTGCTGGAGATGCATCCTGGGTTCACAACGGGGCAACAAGAGGAGCTGATGCGTTAAATGCATTAGTCTGAGCAAGGAGGGCGATTATAGAGTTTTTGTGACCAATCTTGTGTTATCAGTGTCACTTTCAAGTTTTTAGTGCATTGCTCAGTTAGTGTTCATGCAAAGTGCCAATCTTACTGCTGCTGTGTCTTGGCCGCCCTCACTCCCACCTCTTGCACCAGGGGTTTTCCTTCTTTCCCTCAGAGCTTCCTGCCAGTCCCTTATCTCTTGTCACAGTGTTCTCTGACACACACAAGCATGCACATGAGAGGCCGTTCCAAGTTACCACTGATCTCATTACCTTGATTTAAGAAGCTGTTATGGAACAGTGTTTTTATATTTTTTTTTTGGCGTAGTAGTATTTATTTTTGCAAGTTACAAATTTTGATTTGTTTTGTTCACTGTGGTTCTGATTCTTAATTTGTTTCATAACTCATGATGATGGAAAAGTCACACTCTGAAGAAGTTCAACAAAAATGGAAAGTGACTAAATTGCTTCTCCATCTTTCTGTGTCAATCAGTTGCCGCCTTTTTACTTACATAAACATGCTGAGTTTGAGGTTTGATGGACAATAGTGGAACGCAGTGGTTGTCAACCCATTTGACTCAAGGCCCCCTTCAAGGATAAATTTTGAAGCCCCCCCCCCCAAGATATTTCTGGTGCATCTATTATAATAACAGAATGGCTAATTTTAATTTTTTTTTTTTTTTATTTACAGAAACTAGGAATAATATTAAAATAATGAAATAAAATAAATAAATTTCATAAGTTTAAACATTTTAAAGCTTGACATATCTAGAAAAAAATATATTAATTGTAAAATATTTCAATATTTGATTAATTTTCTTGACTTTTCCCACACTATTAAAATTCCCTCATGTATCCAGGTTTTTAAAGTCAGTTTGAATCTTAGTTGATAAATAAAAATGACATTTGTTGAGGAAACAAATTAAGATAAGAAATACAGTGCCTCCTAATTTTTTAGCTGTTTTAGCTTTGTCTGTTTAGTTTTGTCTAATTTTGTTTTAGTCCATCCTGCAGCAGGAAATTTGCTGAGGCCCCCTAGTGGGCCCTGGCACTCTGGTTGAGAACCACTGCTAACCAGCATGTTGGAGAGAGGGCATTGACCGCTGTCTGGAGGCCGTGCTGCTATCCATCACTGCCTTTTGCTCTGAGCGATGTGGGAAAATCTCAACGGCAGGCAGAGTGATGTTCACGAGTAGCGCTTTTGGCATTACAGTGTTTTTTTGTGCGTTTCTCACAACTGTCATCTTTACTCGATCACTTTTGTTTGTATTTTTAGCTTTCAGTATTTATTCCTGATGCCTCTCTTATTATTTTGTTCCCTCCCCGTCTCTTTCTGTCTCGTTGGCTCGTTCTCTTCTCGGGGGCCTTAGTTAGGCTGTAGGCTAGTGTGTACGGAGTCATGAGGAGTGGGTGTGATTTATCTCCCTCGGCCCCTCTGTTGCCCCCTCCACTCCGGCAGGCCCAAAGGAAAGAGCCGAGTTTGCTTGAACGTGGCTTGGTTTGCGAGGCCCCAGCATTAGCTGAAATAAACCCTCCTGCTGCTGGTGAAAAATGTCTTGTGATTGGCTAATTAATCAGTCAAAAGGGGAGCGTCGCGGCCTGTGACTTGAGGGACCTGAGCAGGCGACCGCTGAGGGCCCGCTGATAAATGGACTCCCTGCTGCTTCATACATCAGTGAAACTTAGTCATTTTTTACCACTGCTCTTTGCGTCAATGGTGGATCGCTAAGGCCTACACTTATATATTTCGCATGAAACTCCATCTGTGTGTGTGGAATGCGTTTCAGACAATCGTCTGAATTGGTCTGTGCTTTAAATTGCTCAATAAATATTGTCTATTCAGCATAATCTCCACTTCAAAGTTTTAGTTTCGATATTGTTGTGTCCCAGATTTTTCAGTTTGAAGCAGCAAGCAGTAGACTTTCAGTTTGAAAATTGCAATGATAAATTTGGTATTTGTTTTTTTTTTTTAAATAATTTTTATAAAATTTTTGTATAATTTTGGTCATTTTTATTTTTATTATGCTTATTTTGTGCCTTTGCCATTTATTTTGGCTAAAAGAGATCCATTGCTACCTGTTGCTGGAAGTCCCTTGCTTAAAAACTAATTTTACAGTATACACAACTGTTCAAGTATGATGTAGGTAAGATGAAAAAATATATAAATATATATATTTGAATTAAAAAAAAAAAAAATAAAAATATATATATATATTATAATATTTGTAATAATACTTAAATTCAGCAAGGGTACATTGATCTAAAAAGACAGTAAGGACATTTATAAGGTATAAAATACAAATGTAATATAGCAAAAGATTTCTAGATTTTCTTTTAAAATAAATGCTGTTCTTATGAACTTGCTGTTCATCAAAGAATCCTGAACTAAAATGTATCATGTTTTCCACAAAAATATCAAGCTTTTTTTTTATTTTTTTATTTTTTATCAATTTTGAAAACAGCAACTGTTTTTAACATTGATAATAAAAATAAATGTTTCTTGAGCACCAAATATTCAGCTTTGCAATCACAGGAATAAATTAGTTTGTAAAATACATTAAAATAGAAAACCATTGTTATAAAATATCAATACATTTTTATAGTTTTTACTGTATTTAATTAATTAATTAATTGCACCCTTGGTGAGCATAAGAGATTTATTTCTTAAATATAAGAAACTAGTCTTGCAATCTTATTTTTTTGAAATTGTATCTGAATATTTAAATTTTTAATTTGTGAAATAAAGATGTGAGTGTTTTTAAAACTTGAGATGTATTTATTATTATTATTATTAATATTATTATTTAAACAAACTTTTTTCAGCAGAGAAAAATATTGTCTGTATACATTTAAACTATGCTCTTCCTATCATAAATGTAAATATACTATGTATGTATGTACATACATACACAATCTATATATACAGTATATGTGTGTGTGTATATATATATATATATATATATATATATATATATATATATATATATATATATATTTATATGTATATATATATTTATATGTATGTGTTTGTGTGTGTATGTATATGTATATATGTGTGTGTGTATGTATGTGTATATATACATATACACACATATACATACACACACACACACATATATACATATATATATATATATATATATATATATATATATATATATATATATATTACAAATGGTATGAATTGTTTTTTCCTTTAAGTAAGCGTTGAAACAGTTTGTGTCTGGTGTTGTCTTCGTGGTTCCAGTCAGGCGGTCAGGCATCTCCTCTCAACATGTTTCCAGGGGTTGGCGTGACCCCCTGTGACCTCTCCCACTCCCACGCCAGCTCCAACACAAAGCCCTCAGACTGGATGGTGGTACCTGTAGCTGTTCTGAATCAGCCCACGCCCGTCCTCATGAAGGATCGGCGGCCAGTTGACTCACCCGTTCCCCTGATGCTGCCTCCTCACCAAATGAGGAGAAGAGGCTGCACCATTTGGCAGATGAAGCGGCGAAGGGGCGAGAGGCAGCGATGTCATTGGCAGCATGGGAGTCGGCTGGTGGGCGGAGTTGAATACTGAAATGCTGCTGAGGATGCAAAAGTTGAGCTCCAAATATGCCAGCAGGCTGATGTGGCGCTTCATCCACATTTAACATATATTATATGTTGACGAGAGATAAAACTTTAAAGATTTGTCCCCTTTTGTTTTGTTTTGTGTTGTTTTTTGAAAGTCTCTCATACTCACCAAGGCTGCAGTTTTTTGATTGGAAAAGTACAGAAAAAAATCAAATACTATTGTATAATATTATTACATTTTAAAAAAAAAATCTGTTTCTGATTTTATTTTTGTTTTCTGTTATAATATGTTTTGTTACATATAATTATAAAGCTGAATTTTCAGCATCATTACTCTAGTCTTCAGTATCTGCTGATTTGCTGCTCAAGAAACATTCTTATCAACGTGAAAAATGTTTAATATTTTTTATGGAAACTGTCTTTTTTTCCCCCTTTTTATAGGATTCTTTGAATACAAAGTTCATAAGAACAGCACTTACTTGAAATGAAAACCTTGTGTCTTTGCTGTCACTTTTGATCAATTTAATGTATCCTTGCTAAATAAAAGTATTAATGTCTTTCAGCTATGAAGCCATTTTTTGCAGCGTTCGAATGCTTTGGTTCTAAGAAGTTGTCTGAAGTTTTGAGTACATGATTTACATAGTGTTTTCCTTGCTAAAAAGCATTATGCTTAACATACATTTAAAGTATCTGAGAAACATGAATCAAAGGATGGCTTGTAATTGCTTTGTTCTGCTTTGTTACGTTACGTTCATGTAATGTATTATATCATGATACATGTTAAAATGCTCATTAAAGAATGCAGAGCACTGTATTGCATGGGTGCCACCTGTTTTGCTGTCCGCCCACGTGAACGGTATGAAGGATGGCGCGGCGGGTCCTTTCTCCTCATCAGGGAGGGACAGCTGGGTAATCTGGGTCCCGATCCATAAGCCCAGGCCACCACCAAATTTATAATAGTGGCAGGACAATGAGAACACACTCACACAATCAGCCCTCTTTCCAATATCGTCTCAATATTATCCATCGGCCTGTGAGCGTAATGGGCCGGGATCTATTTTGTTTAGAATGTAATTTAACTTGGAACCCTCAAAGGAGTAAATTATCCTCAAATGTTTCCATCCTCAAAAATTGGGTGATAAGAAGAGAAAAACACAGTGTTGATGTCTTAAAGAAATATTTTTTTTTCCCGAATGAAGATTGATTGATCAGTCAACTCCAGCTTTTTACCCTGTCGTTATCTATAGTGAATGCCCACTGAGATCTGAATCAGTTATTTTGTTTAGTCAGGCACCGTTATGCATGTTTTAACAGCTTTTTATTTTTTTATTTTTTATTTTTTTAATCTATTTAAAAATGATAAATGAGCTAAACGTTTTTTCATAAAGTCTACTCTAGTTTGCAAGATACAATCAAAGCAAGAGAGACCAATACACACATTAACACAGTATCTTTTTCTTAAATATTTATTGAAAAATTCAATTTTTATTTAAATTTTCTTATGTATTTAATTGAATCTTTTATATTTTTTTAAAATGATGGTAACACATGGTTAACAAATTGATTGTACTGCGTGCCCACTGTATAAAGTATTAATTAGTATTAATAAGTATAAAATATCTGTACTTGAAATAATCATAACTTTATATTTAGCAGTATTATTGCACCATATTGCAGTCTTTAATCTCTGGAAGCGTTCTATAGTTGATGCTGCACTGAGAGCTAAATAAGTTATTCATTCAGTCAGGCATCATTTTGTACATTTTTAAAAGTTTTTTTTTTGTCTTTTTCATTTAAATATACAAATTAGCAAAACTGTGATCATAATTCGAGAAATACAAGAGAGAATTGTAACTCTGGTTTGCAAGGTATAATCAAAGCAAGAGACACCAAAAAAAAAAAAAAAAATATATATATATATATATATATATATATATATATATATATATATATAATTCGTATTCAATGTTATAATTTATTTATTTTTGTAAGATTGTAGCACACTACTATCAAATTGTGAACTTACCTGTACCCTGCTTGTTCTGCATGTCCACTGTATTAATGTATCTATAAATTTATTTTTGACGGTTTAACGTCCTCAGCTGGGATTATTGTAAAAGTATTGCGAAATATCGGTACTGGAAATAATCATAACTTTATATATAGCACAGTGTTATTGTACCATATTGCAGTCTTTAATCCCTGGACACTAGATGTTCTCATTGCTGACGCAGCATTTGCAGTGCTAAACTAGCGTAGTCAGAGCGCCGTGTCTCTATGCAGAAAGGAATATTACTTTTGTATTATAAATTAGGGACTCTCTGACATAGCACAGAGTGGGACAAATTAGTTGCAGTTTTCAGCAGCAAATTCAAGAGTGTTGTCACGATTTGGGCTTTTTTGGTTCGTGAACACATTTCGACAACATTTTTTTTCCACCGTCCCTGGCTGCTTCGGACTGTCTGCTGCAATGTGTTGGCGTCAGCGGCGATGTCTTGTTCTTCGGATTCCTCGTCGCGGCCTTTTGAATGTCCCGACACCCCCCCTCCAAGTCCAGCCCCGCTGCCGCGCTGCCCCCACCCCTCCAGCCGCCCAAGCCTGGGGAGAGCGGAGCAGGAAAGAGCCCATAGCTCCTGCTGCAAGGGCCTTATCTGACCGCTGCACACAGTTCAGGGAACGCATCCTCTTCCTGGGGCCTCCCATCTGCCAGGAGGAGAGAAAGAACGAGGGGAATGTGGAGGCAGAAGAAGCCAGAGAGTGTCTGAGATCATTCGGGGGCCATTTTTGTTGTGTTTACACCCTCGTTAGGACGTCCAAACACAGTCATGAAACCTGGACTTGCGTTATCTCCGTGTCAGCCTTCCTGCTCACTTGTTTGTTTGTGTGCACGTATGTGCTTGCATGTGTGTGGTATAACCCAATCCGTGCTCAGCACTGTTGAGGGAATGCTACCAGCAGCACTTCTCTCGGCACATTAGAGAGATAAGCCTAATGGAGGTCCCCAGGCGGTGAGACGTCGCACCACACACACACACACACACTATCACCACCTCTCTGATGAAGAGGATTTCCCCACTTGCTCCATCTCTCTTCCTCTTCTCCTCGTTCTTTCTCTCCGGAGAGTAATTTCACAGTGTGCTCCAAAATGCCCCCCAGTCGTTTCTCTAAGTCCCTGCTACACGCTGTCAGCCGCATCTCCTCTGAAGACCTCTTTCGGTCCCCCTCCAAACCAGAAATATAGATTTCCTTTTATTTGGAGGGAAAAGTAAAGACTTCTGTTTTAATGAGCCTACATCTGCAGTTCTCCAGTCTCCCTATGGGCGACTTCCAACTTTTGAGGGACCTGTTGCGGCATCTTGTAGTCACCATGACCATCTAGAACAGTAGTTCCCAACTCCCTGGTCTACCACCAACTCTGCATTAAAGAATGAACCCATCAGCTTGTCCTGAATTGGGAGTTTCAGATAAAAAATATCCACTGGACCAGGGTTAGGAAGCGCTGATCTAGAACAGTGGTTCTCAAAGAGATAGTCCACCCAAAAATGAAAAATCTGTCATCAGTTACTCTTGTTCATGTCATTTACTCACGCTCATGTCATTCCATTTTATTTTACTTCTGAATGCAAAAGAAGGCATTTTGAAAAATGTTGCTGACCAAACTATTTCAGGTGCCATTTGACTTTCCATAGTGTTTTTGTCCATACTGTGAAAGTTAAAGGGACCCGAAACCATTTAGTTACCAACATTCTTCAAAATACCCTCATTTGTGTTACATGGAAGAAAGTCAGTCATACAGGTTTGGAACAAAGGGTGAGTAAATGATGACTATCACTTCAAATTGTTTTGCTTGGAAGTCATGGTGACCACTGTTAGAAAAAAAATTAAGGTGACATGACGTGGTAACCCATACCCACTGTGAACACCAGTGTTGGGTAACGCATTACAAGTAACACGAGATACATAATCAGATTACTTTTTTCCAGTAACTACTAAAGTAAAACATTACTTTTAAATGAACAAGAAAATATCTGAGTTACTTTTTCAAATAAGTAACGCAAGTGTTTTCCTATTTTTTCACTCACACCTTTCATGTCCCTGTGTTGAGAGAAATTAAGTGCAGAGGCATTTTCTTCTCCTGAGGCTTATTAATTTCACTTTTAGTGTGAAAGGGCCTTTACAGTCGCCAAGAATATAACTTTTGGGTTTTCTGTTGTTAAAAATAAATAAGCAAGCCCAGCCCAGGTTACCAAAAGTAACGTAATGCATTACTTTCCATAAAAAATAACTAAGTAATGCAATGATTTACTTTATGGAGTAACGCGATATTGTAATGCATTAAAAAGTAACTGTCCCCGACACTGGTGAGCACACACCCAGAGCAGTGGGCAGCATTTTTGCTGTGGCACCTAGGGAGCAATTGGGGGTTCGATGGGTATTGAAGTTAGAAGAGAGCACTGGTCATTCACTCTCCTCACCTACAATTCTTGCTGGTACTGAGACTCGAACCATGACCTTTGTACCTTATCTACTCCTGAAATATGCATATTAGTTCCTTACATTAGTAATATGTACCCTTTAAAGGAACCCTGAGTATTAAGGATTTATATATATATATAATATATATATATATATATATATATATATATATATATATATAATGTCTTTTACTGAAATATGTAGTAGAAAACCCATGAAAGATTTACGTTATTTAAAAAAATCCACATCGTTTTATACGTATTTTGGACTATGAAGGGCACGATTATAGTGCATTCTGTGTCGATGACGTCAAATGATTGCACTCGGTGAGCTACTGGTGCTACCTGTTGCTATTTTTAGCTACTGAAAGAGCTTACAGGTGTTGATAGATATAAGCGTAGGTTTTCTTATCACTAGGAAAGCAGTAAAGACTGAAAATTACAACCAAAAGCCGCACGAAGTGGCATCGTATCAGTATTTTATTTTCCGAGTTGTGTATTCTGAGTTGTGTTGCGACAAAATAACAACAGGTAGCGCCTGTAGCTCACGAGTGCAACCATTTGATGTCATCGATGCAGAATGCACTGCTCACCTAAAATAATGGCGCCCTACACAGTTCAAAATATGTATAAAACGATGTGGATTTTTAAAAATAATGTAAATCTTTCATGGGTTTTCTACTACATATTTCAGTAAGAGACATCATTTGCGTTATATTAAGCCATGCAACTCATAATACCTGGGGTTCCTTTTAAGCCACTACTGTGAATATTTTAGGGTTAAAAGAGGTACAAAAATGTCCCTTTGAGGGTATTTTGTAACATTGTGCAATTTGTTGTTTTTGCCGAGTCCAACATAGTATCAAGATTTCTTATACATCAGTACAAAAATAATTTCAATAATACAATATTACAAAGTTTTAATTAAAATATGAGAACAATAGTATTTTTTCCTTTATTTTTTTAATTGCTTTTGTCATTTTCTTCCATATTCATTCTGTAAGTCATTTTGTTCTTGTTCTCTCTCTCTCTCTCCCAATGATTTCCTTTCTTCCCTCTATTATCTCTAATTATTTAAAAAATGAAAAATAGATGGAAAAAATTTTTTTTTTTAAAGTCTGCATGAAAAAATTACATTTTCATATATAATTATTGTGAATGGCTCATCCTTGCTTGTTTATTATTATTATTATTATTTAATACTTCTGGTGAGAACTTGAACTTGGTGAGAACTTCTCCAATCATTTAGTCCACTTAAACCCGCTCTTTTCTAACAATTGACTACTTCTATCCAATCAACAACTGATGAATATATCCAAGTCCCAACCTACTATTTTTAATTTCTTTTTCGATATTCTGTTTTACTCAGATAATCACAATACAGAAGAAAAGACTAATCACTACTATTGTTACATCACTACTTTACAACTACTATAATAATATATATTACATTATAATAGTACTACTACTACTACCACTACTACTACTACTACTAATAATAATATTGTTTTATAATAAAATATCATTTTATCGTAATGTATTAGTTCAGCTGCTTTTCACTATTTATACATAGAATGCTTTAACCTCTTCAGCGTTGTAAGTAGTCATATGTATTTTGTTGTTTCTTGGCTGTACAAAGCCTTTGCAATCTGTTTTTTTGTCCAGTCCCTCCATACGTCTTTTGAAAAATGCCGTTTTCACCGGCGTCTCTGGCGTAATGTAGAGCACCGGCGTGGTTTAGCGCCAGCTTCAGAGCGGGTATTCTTCACTGCAAATCATTATGCATTGAGGAGGCCATTAGCAAAATGAAGACGAATGGGAGAGAGAGTCACCGTGATAAAGTATTGGAGGAGGACAGTTTAATCTAAAGTGTTCCACTGTGGTCTTTCAACATAGTCACTGTGTCGTGCTACGGTCTGGCCTGTTATGATTAAGCCAGTCCCTTCAGGATTTCGCGGGACTTTTTTCAGATTTTTGCAGCCTAAAATGACTGATTTTGCTGTGGCTTTTCTCAAAATTTGCGGTGATATTTGCAGCATTTCTTATTGTTTTGCAGTGAAAATATACTATAGACAACATTCTTCTAACATTTCTGACTTTGAGAACCATCGTAGGGCTCCAGACTAACATTTGAGGACACCAGTGCCATTAAGTTCTACAGAAGGTGGCACCAGCACCTGACAG
>JAFVLL020001387.1:0-26068 GCA_021397915.2 Tor tambroides
CTGAAATATTGTAGCAGGTACAAAAAGAATGAATGTCATCAAAAGTGGCTTTGAAATTCAAATGTAAAACGCATAGCGTTCTTTTATGTACTACTGGAAATACATCAGCTGTATTTGCACATCTTTGTTTCATGTCTACCCAAATAAAACTCCCATTTCATTAATAAAAAAACTAATTAATGAAGTTTCACAATCACGTTTATTTCACAGATTGTCCATTTTAATTGGATATACAGTGTTAAGTAAATTTGATTTGACTGTTCAACCAGACTCATATAATCAGGTCTGTTTTTTATGTTCTGCTGGAACTCTTTGATTGAAGGTGGAGCACTAACAACTATTGCAGGAGGTTCAGTGAGGCCAGTTAGTAAAAAAAGAAGTTTGTGCTTTTCAGAGTAGTCTAGAGTACATATGTAAATCGTGAATTAATATTTTCTTAATCAAGTAAACAATAAGAGCTTATCAACTCAGAAGGAGTTTTGTGTATGTCCTTTTGTTGATATTACGCAGAATGACCAAAAGACTTCATGTCTTCAATCTTCAGTTATGTTTGTATTAGGACTATCAATTAAAAATGCTGATTTAGTACACTAAATAAAAAATACTAATGATAATAATGTGATTATATATGATTATATGAACTATTAACACACTTAACAATTCATGCCTCCTGACCTTTTTGTAACTTCTATATTAAGGAAAGGAGCACTATCTATATGCAATTTTTTTTTTTTTTTTTTTTTGCAAATTCTGCAGTGGCCCAGCTGATACTACAGCACAGAATGAGTAAGAAACCGTCCACACAGGACACATTCTTGTTCTCAAAAACATCAAAACAGACATCAAACTGACACCAAAATTGACGTCAAAAAACAGGTCAAATAGGCAAATCAAAGTGGTGTCAAAAACTTGACATTATGTTGATTGGATGTAAATTGAATGTCAAACATATTGGCCGACACATATATTAAACCAATTTCAGTTTGGGATTAACTTCCTATTTTCACCCAATTACCACTGGAAGAAATTGCCATCCAAACTGAGTTTAAAATGATGTTACAGCATCCTGATCAAGTCTTGTCTAATATTTGATGTCAAATTGATATCAAGGTGCCCACTGGGTTATGCAATACAACATGAACACAATAAACACATTGTACCTAACAATTAATTTTTCTTGACCCAAGTATATAGTAAAGTCGCCTAATATAAAGAGGGACCAAAACGTCTAATCAGTTGGCAGCCCTAGGTTATAATTATTGTATTTGCTCTGTATTTCTTACAAACCCTGATTATTAAAGATATAACAGCTGTAGATTAGCATTAAATGAACACATTTCATCTAAAAATACAATGAGAGCAGATTAATAGTTTCAAACATTGCCTCTAAAAAAAAATAAACAAACCATCAAACTGAGAGCAAATACTGAGAACATACAACTACATGTCCTCAAAAACAGAGTGCACAGCCGATCTTTATGATATGAAAACAGATGGAGTGGGAGGTGATGACACTCAGGGAATCACAGTTTTATTTTCTTCAAGCTGCTGTTCCTTTTCTAAATTACACACTCATGTATCCATATAACATGCTTTCGCTTTTTAAAGAGCAGTCATGAGTGGAGAGCAGCTGCAGAAAAAAGCACAGGTCACTGAACTGTTATTTAAATGCTCATTAGCTCCAAACTTTTTATTTGTGTGATCCAGAGAATAAGAAGATCTGCATCCACTGCAACACGGTGTTCCACAGCGCTGTCAGCCTGTCCAATCATCTCCGAGCATATGCGCGACGGCAGAAAATTGCCTTGTTAGAAGGAACAAGTAGGGTTTCATACTTGCTCTTCCAATCTAATCTAAACTAATCTAATCATCCAGACACTCAGCTTTTTGTTGATTTTAATTACGTCGTTTGTTTCACAGCATATGATTGTAAACAGAAGAGGCCGAGATCAAGGCCTGGGCCAAAAAGGAAGGCGTTTTCATCTTCACACGCCGCCTCTGAAGTGATCTACAGAATGACCTGCAGGTACTTTACAGCACTCCTGCACTCTCTCCTACCACTACCAGTTCTCATTTCTGTCTTTCTTTCCCCCAGGTTCTGCGATCTGATCTTCCAGGGTCCTCAGTCAATTCAGGAAGACTGGATCAAGCACTTGCAGAGACATCTTATGCACACGAGTATCCCCGGCGTGGGTGCAGGTATGGTGGAGGTTTCGGCGCTGTGTAAAGAGCTGTGTTCCCCATCTCCCCCCGAGCGCCTGCTTCTGGATACACACCCTCCTCTCAGTCTGCCTGAGGGGGTCTCCTAAGCCACGTTTACACACCAGCTACGCTCACTGTACACCTGTTCTGCACATGTTCATAAACAAATAAACATATAATACTGTATATACATCTATATATGAATACAGAATAGAGATATATAATATAAATGAAAGATTTTCTTATATTGCATATTATTCTTTTTTTTTCTTTGGTTTATTTCCCAATCAATCTTCAGTTATTCGTAAGGGCATGCTGTTTGCAACATAGATGTAGAGCTATATTTAGATCATGGATGTGCACATTATGCAGTCTCTCGCCGCAGACTGCAGTTCTCAGCTGCTGTGACTTGCAAGTCTAAAATCCTACAACTAGATTTTAGAAACTGTCCAAATCATAGAATTCAGAGGTCACTGTTTAGAACATGGCACTACGTCGACTGGTCAGCTTCAAAGACAGCTACAAGGACTTACTGCTATTTACTGTAATTTTACGCCGCAATGTTTATTTACACTGACAAAAAATATGTATAACCTGTTTTTTAAGAGAGTATATCAACATGATAATATATATAAACACAAGTAGTGCTTCATTTATGGTTAAGAATTCTTATATATACTCTTATGCATCATTTAACACTTTGAGGAAAAAATATCATATTGCGTATACGAGCATTAGAGCCCAAAACATGTAACACACAATCTGTTACAATATTTTTAATGCCATTGTCAAAGAAATGAACTGTGAACTTTATGACTATATCAATGAATATTTTTCAAAAAGTTTCTAGCTGTTTAGTAATATCATGGGCAATACTGTCATGATGCAATATTGATTAGTTCTATCTAAATAATGTCAAAAAAGGTCATTGTTGTATATTGTTGTACATTGCTGAAACCCCTGCAAATACTGTTTTTGCTCATCATTTTATGGTGCTAAAATGTAAGCTGTATCACACAAAAGTATAATAACACAACTAATTATCATGTTTTACTTTAGGATACTTAAGGGAATCTTTATCACTGAGGTAAATGATTTCATAGCATTTGATTGTAAATAAATCTGTAGGTAAAGACCAAACTGAGGTATAGTCCTCCATGCCCTGGTCAGCCCTTCAAATAGTTACTATGTAACTATATACCATTACTTGGTGATGATAATGTGCAAGCACATACCGATCAATTAAGGTATACAATGTGTTAATTAGCAGAGGAAGCGTTAACACATTGTATTTATGTCTCTGTTAAGTCACTAATAGCCAATTAAAATGTAATTGTGATTTAAACCTATGTATCTTATCTGCTGTAATACTTATTTACTTTACACTGCCACTTAGTTGACAAAGGCTCCGTCTAACAATGTCCTTATGTAAGTATCAAAGCTCTTCATGATATCATTGTCGTCTTTGAGGAACAGCTCTGATAATATCAGAGAAAGCGGCTGACCGGGGTCTGTTTTCAGGTTCATCAGTAAGCGTCTGGACCGGGGGGCGACCTCACAGTTTGTCCCGGGCAGGGCTTAGACTGGCGATCAAAGCTGTACAAACCAATTGTCATCACGTTCCTCCAGAGGGAATTTGGAGTACATTAATGCCCCTGCTTTGGGAAATAATTGTATCTCTCTGTGACTTCATTAGGCTCTCCTGGCCGAATCAAAAGACACTCCACCGAGGCTGGAAGCTGCATGGTGGGCAGACAGTGTCCCAAAGGGCCGAATGAATAAAAAACGAGGGATTATAATGAGATTGAGCTAACCATGACCAGGATTGAGTTTTCCATTATACCATTGGCAGCTTTAAGAATGAGGTGGACGAGGGGGGAGGCAGGAACATAAAGAAATGTGTAAGATCCACACCAGCCATCTGCCACGGGGCTGTGCTGCTGACAGACCAGAGCATGCTTGTCATTAGGCAGTGAATCAAAGAGGCCTGCTCTCTGGAGATTCCTCCATTAAAACAGTATACAAGTGTCATCCCTTCTCGGTGTGCAAGAGAGCACATCTTATCTGTATCTGAGGAGGCGTAATGACTCGGCTTTGAAAACCAGAAAGAGGCTTTCTATTAATCACCATATTTTATTTGTTAAATCGAACCTCTAGAACATATGAGGAAGAGATTGCACACTTTGTTGTTTCATATTAATGGTGTAACCTTAGGTGGTAATTAAAATCGCCCTCTGGCGGATAAGCATGTTCTTAATATTTCATTGGCGCGGTCGGTTGTGACAAAGGCAGACTAGAGACTGCAGGATAGAGAGGGCTTATCTCACATTACATTTATTTCCTGATAGTAGTCTCAGGTGCACCTGACACACCAGGAGATACCGTTCGTTGATTGATTGATTGATTGATGGGCACTTTCTCCTCTTTCTTAGTGTTTTTCTCGTCTCCAAAGACTGCCACTTGTCTTGACTTTTTTCCCTCCTATGAAGTGGCAGGAGCGACCTGGAGATCGGGACCGGTGACCGAGCCCTCGACGTTGTCAACCATGCCCTTGCTTTTGCTTTCGGTCATTCCTAAAGTGTTAGAGCCTTCACTTCCTCTGTGAAAAAAGACAGGAAAAGAGAGAGAGGAAAGAGAGAGTGTGAGAACAAAAAATCAATAGGTTTCCATTATCTGGTTGGGCAGTGTCACTGGCCTGTCAATGATCCCGCTACAGTCCCGGCACAAGGGTGAGACGAGCCCCCAGTCAATCGCCACTGACAAGAGGAAAACATGCTGACAGCAACCAGGAACAAGTCAGAACACAGATTTGCACTTCAAGCGCTCGTCCGAGGGGGCGGTGTGAGGGGCCACCAAACGGCGAGGGGCCAGGCTCGGGCTGAGAGGGGGGCATGGTACAGCAGGCTCTGGCCGGGTTTTCACCCCCTTGTCTGAATGTCTCACTCCCCCTCACAAACGCTTTTATCCTCACATCAATTATTTACCTCTGGATACACCAAAGGAAACCCAGGTGCACTGATTGTGGCCAAGAGAAATTCATCACCTTCGTGGTCGCCACAAGCTTGTGCTTTCTGTTCCGTTCCTTCTCTTTCTTCCCCCTTTGCTACCCATCTCCAGCACCCTGTCCCACAAAATAAAAAGAAAGTATTGAACATGCATGTAGGTGTAGTCTCTGTCACTTAATGTAAATCATTTAAAATGTAGACAATATATCTCACTATTTTATGTACTGTGATGCTTGAAAACATCTAGAGTACTTTGCCTCTAGAGTATCTGTAAAACAATGAGAGACAGCTTAAGTTAGATTCAGTTTTACAGACTCGTTAGGGGGGTGTTAGTATCACCCCTCCATTTGAACCTGCTTAAACCAACCCTCTCCCGCTGACCGCTGAGTAAGAGAGACATCAACCACTCCGCAAAACCAGAGAAATCAATACATTTTGACAAGGATGAAACCTGTTTGGGATGCACCATTTTGGTGCTCCAAAAATATGCTTTAGCCCTTGTCACATTCAATTAGATCTGTATGGCTTGTCTGAGGTTCACCACAGTCAGCTTTTGTGGAGCAGGAAATCCATTTCTCTGTCTCTGTGTTTACATCTGTATTTTTTGTATATTATGATTTTAAACGCCGTTTATTCTTAAACGTAAAGGTGAAACTGCAACTGTATCGTCCCTAATTATGTGTAACTAGGTCTTATAACAAAGGTTAATGAGAAATTAGCTCGCCCATTCGCTCTAAATTATTTCTAATGGACGGTTTTTACAAAAGGCTTCAAGCTCTCGGGGCATCATCTGACATGCGGTATAGAGCCTATTAATTAATGCGCTTTCCCGGCAATTGTTTTTCAATTAGTCTGCCTTCTTTTTTTCCCTGATTTCCCTTTCCTTGTCTACTGCACTAATTCGGTATAGTGGATGACTGCAGGGAATTCAGGTTAATATGTTGACAAGCCTCGAACAATAGCGAGTCATGTCGCTGTGCACGCTTGACTGGTTCGGTTCATTTCAGCAGCTGACAGCAGGTCCTAATCATCAGCTGCCCTAAAGATACGTCATTACGTACTATTATGACGACATAATTACAGTTAGCTATAAATGTTTCCAATTAATTACGTAGAATTAATTACATAGCCTACAATGGGAAAAAAACAAACTTTGTATCCTGCATGATTGTAATCCACCCAATTATTATTATTATTATATTTTTTAATTAGTGCAATTATTATTATTATTATTATTATTATTATTTATTATGTGATTTGATTAAAACGTCTTAATATGGGATATATGTCGTGGTCTAAATATATACGGCATAAACACGGCATATTATGAGTGGATTGGAGTTTCATATGAATACAGTTAAAGGCCAAAAGTTATAGTACATAAACCAGCAACATATGTTAGCCTATAGTGACATATTTTTATAGTTAGCTATAGACTCTTTTTTTGTGTGTGTATAGCCTATATATAGACCTATATATAGGTATATATATATATATATATATATATATAGCCTATAATATAAATTAACTGAGTGTCATGGTAAATCCCAACAACAACCAGAATAATAGGCTAATAATAATAATAATAATAATAATAATAATGTTTAGCCTAATGTTTCGAAATGGTTCTGGACTCTCTGAAGAATGAATGAATGTGTAGCAGAACTGTAGGTGTGACTGGTCACTGAGCAGCTGGCGCTCATCCCTCCGGGCGCACCATGACCTGCTTTTCTTTCCACACTAAATTGGAGGCTGGACAAACCACAAAATGAAAGTGATTTGAGTTGGATTCGGGAAGAAATGCAGAATATGAGCCAAAAGTGACGAGTCCGACGGGTATCCCGGGCATGAGACATGACGCGTAAAACATACGGCGCCTCTTTATCCTCCGTGTAGCCGGTTCAAATATTGTCAACAGCATAGCCTGTAAAAATTAAATAGCCAAGTCTACATCCTTCCCCTGCGTTATGTAAAGCATCATATATGTGTTTATCACTTATCTAAGATGAATGAGTGTGTTGCTTATCTTCTGTTACAATACATTAATTAAATATAGGCAACCTAATTCATACTTGCTGTATTTCATTAAAGTTATCTCGGTATGTATTGGTTGTAATTGGTTAACTCATGATGAAAAAACATGTTATGCTTTTCTCACACATTGGGGGAAATAACAACCAAATCAAAATGCAAGATTTCTCTCTCTTCTGTAATAAAATGCGGCGCCAATTTGGTCTTCCCAGCTCCGTTTGCGAGTGTTAATTGATCGTTTCAGACCAATGAAAATGTAGAGAGAATTGGGCCAATCAAATAAGATCGCGTATGCTGTATTTGGCTTGAAGCCTCTGTTTGCTATACATTTTTTCTTTTGAAATGTAAACTGCATGCAGTTCAGATGTAGGCCACAAGGAGTCACTGCACTGCAATTAAGATCCATTTGGCTGCTGATGCTTTGTTGAGCCAACATTAAACGTTTCAAATGAGTCTGCCTAACTGCAGTTTACCCTGTTTAGCCAGGCTACTCACCTAAAAAAGTTGTGGGGGGAAAAAAAAGGTAATGTAGAAAATTGTGGCTAAATCTCACTAATTGTGATCTGAAGAATGAAGAAACATTATATGGATATATTTCCCATATATTTTTGGTTTAGACAATTTTCCAGAATGGGTGACTGTACAGTTATGAAACTGTTCGATAATATGGCTTTATCAATATATGATTTATTTGAACAATTGTTGTTGTTATAATAATAATAATAATAATAATAACTATTATTGTTATTATTATTTAGTTTATTTTACCACCATATATATATATATATATATATATATATATATATATATATATATATATATATTTTAGGCCAAGATTTTTATTTACTGGATGAAGCATATGATTTGGGAGACTAAAGAAAGAACTCCAAATATTTTGTACTTTCTTATAATATTCATAATTCTCCCCCACCTTGGGATAGTGCTGTCTAATTTTAGAAAGCCTCGCCTCAGAAAAACGAAATAATTTTGCATTTACTGCACTAACATGTCTGTTGTTTCAGTGCAAAAACAAACAAACAAACAAACACAAACTTGCTTGCGCGCGTCATCCTGCCGCGTGTTTATTCCTTTACCATTTAAACGTGGAATATCTTCACCGTAAGCAATGCTTTCTTTTGCTTTTTGCTTTGTTGATATATATATAATTGCGACCCAACTGTACGAGAAGTGTGTCAGGCGACACGTGAATATATAGAGCAAATGACAGAAACAGAAGGGGAATAAGTGACAGTAGAAAGACACACGCAGCAGTACAAAGGCGCGCAGAGCTTTGAGAGCGCAGTTTGTTTTAGCGCACATCTCCCGGGCTGAAGAAAGAAACTAACACGCCCTGTTTAAGAAACAAACATGCAGATTAGATAGGGGTTTGACAGACACTCTTTACTTGCAGATTCCAGGTCCCATCGCGCTTATACCAACACAAATAGAACAGCAGAACCTGCTTGACTAAATGTAGTATTGCCTTTCAGCGATAAATGCAAAATAACAACTAAATATGGTAACATGTTTTTTACATTCGGGCTACTGTTCATGTTACAGTGCAATTTAATACATAAGTTTTGGGCAAACGCCTGTTTCATATGTAATTTTATTTCATTGAACTAACACATTTTTATATTATCCCAATTATAGTACTGGACAAAACAAAACAAAAATTAGGTAACAGATTATCTATGTAATTATGGAGGAACTCTGATCCATGACACAAACATATGTCTTGGCAATGCTTGTTCGGCTGAAAATATGGTGGTGCATATGTGTGCCTAGAAAGTGTTGCCATGTTTTACCTGCTAGCACAGAGGCTAACATTGCAGGTGGTGTGCAATCACTGCTCAATCACTGGTGCTGTTAAACTGCTCTAATCTGACATGATCAAAAAGAAATTACTTTTTTTTTCTTACTTTCGATTTGCCCTCTCTCAATGTTCTTTTTTTCTGGCACTGTTAAGGGTCATAGAGCTGACACAGTGCGTGTAGATATCACAACTCGTCCAGGGAGTTGTCACCTGTTATGCGTCTGTCACCTCCAGGCTTACTAGTTACATCCTGAGCTGTGATCATTGCTCAATCCTGCCAAAGTTCAGAAACATTTCTAAGATTGTAAAAACAATGTGAAACTCATGCCAAAACATGTCGGCTCACCATGATTTTCTAAGAGGTGATAATAAATTAATGTCTATTTATATATATATATATATATATATATATATATATTTATAAACATGGATTATACATGGTTCGATGCAACATTTAATACATAAGAATATGAAAAATGTGTTAGATCAAAACCAAAATCTGCTTCATTTAGATTAGTATTCTTATTACAGTGTAATTACATATGTAATAACTGAGTAATACATCGGCTGTGATTAACAGCTTTTGTTTTTCCTTTTTCAAACGTGATTTAATATAGGGCCGTATTATACTGTATGTTCCAACTGAAAATTAAATTTTGCTATCGCATTGAACTATGTTATGGGGTTGATGGACATAAAATCTGTAGTTTGTCACGTCTATAATTGGAGTCAGTCAGGCTGCACAATATTGAGATTTTAAATCAGAGGCCTGCGTTACATTTGCACATAGGCCTTGTTGAATTGACTGTTAAGTATTCTGCCCACTTCCAGACGCTGTCCAATGTTGTTCTAATCACTAGATCAACAACTCAAATCTACGGGAGAACAAATAATGGAGATGAAATGAACAAATGATTAGCATACTGTGAAAAGTACAATACGTTTCTTATTTAGCATTTAGATAACTGTCTGTCCCAAAGAGCAAAGCTTCAAAGTTGAACCCAGTTTAGGCGAAGGGAATTAATTCTCTCTCCTTCATGCTTCATTGAATCTCTCATTACCAAACTTTGTCTGTATTGATGTTAGATTTGATTGAAGATTAGAGCATTTAGCAAATCTTGCTTTTGCGCATGTATCAGGTTTTTCAAGCGCCCGCTGGTCAATACCCTCACTTTTATCCTGTGTCTGCTTCATTTAAACTTCATCAACTCCATCAATGAACTGGAACAGAGAAACGTCCCCGTGGTACAATGCTGTTCTTTTGTTAGATAATTCTTTACTGCCTGTCTCTTTCTCTCCTTCTCTCTTTCTCCCTCCCTCCTTCTCTCTCCCTCTTTCTCTCTCAACCACTAAAATCGCACAATGATGAATTATTTCAATCAATATGGTAATGAATATTGGTTGAGCTTTCAGATTGTCTGGCTTAACAATGTATATGACAATAGTGATACTCTCTTCTGATGTGCATGTCAAACCCCATCTCACTTTTTTACAGCCCTGTATTTCCACTGACAGTGAAAATTGTTCATATAATAGAAAATGATGTATTCTCACTTGGGAGATGTACTTCCCATGAAGGCAGAAATCAGGGTTGCCTGCTATGTTTCCACTCTGTATTCCTCGTGACCTGCTATAAATTATGAGAAATGCAAATATGCAAGACAGCTAGTAAACCACGCCATTGTGTGGAATAGATCATTCATGATAGGGTTGCCAAATATGCGGTGTTATTTGTCCCCTGTAGTGCATACCTGGTTGCTTTGACTTTGTGCCTCTATAAAGTGAGACGTGAAGCAGTGCATCATATTTATATGGCTACCCAAAGAGCCATTTCCGAAGTATGTGCGAGGAAAATGTACGTCCCCATCTGTTGCCATACTAATGAATGTTCTGCCGTCTGAGCCCATTCAATGGTAATCATATCTTTAATGATCAAGTGGCAAGTGATATACACCTTTCCATAAAGTCCCTCAGATTCACATTTCAGCGGGAAAGAGCTGTCCGTATGTCACACAGCACACAGCAGTACCCTATCCATTTGTTTTGGTTGTAAATGCAGCAAATTAGTCTCCAGTTGGTGGAGTTCAGAGCAATATACCACAGGACCACAGCACCACAGAGACGTTCTATAAAGAGAGTGATATACTGCCCCTCTTTTTATCATAAACTTTGTAAGTACTAATAAGTTGTGTTGTCCTTCTTGAAACATATGATTATGGGAAATATATATAATAAAGTGCTGATTTAATTTATATTAGGGATTAGTCTCAATATTGCCTCAGATCTCTAGGTATTACATTATCATATTCAACATCTAATTTTGATTTCAAATCGCTTCACAATAGCAAACATTAAAACAACTTTTAATTAAGATGGGCTTTAGAAAATGAAGTCCTATTTAGTGGGTGAAGTCATGGGCATGTTCGTTCGAAAATATTGGGTCGCGCTCCCACTTGCATGGCTTAAAATGGCCCTATTGGTAAGTGAAAAGCAATGGATTTAAAATGACCTTCGGAAATGTACTATACAATGGCACAATTTGCATTTTACCCCACTGCCAGTAGGTGGCGTAAACAAGCCCTGACTAGGAACAAAGGGTTGAAAGGGTTGAACTAGGTATATGTCCTTCAACCCCTGGGAAAATGTTTCAGTCCAAAACTGACTCCGCTTCTCCATTTCACACAGGATGTTATCATTTTCGGTTCTTACAAGAAACAGTAGGCACCAAAATCGTAACTATTTATATATCGATTGGAAAGGCGTTTTAATCTGGTAAATTGTTGACGGTGCTTTACAGCTGTCTAATAGTGTTTTCCTCACCTTCAGAGCGAGAGTCCCAGGATGTTCGCATACACGCAGAGGTTTTATATTCAAAACCTGTCTCGGCAAGGCATCTCATTATTCCTGTCTGAAAGTATTGGCACACAGAGAGAAGTGTGATTATTGGTGATAAATGTATAAGTATTATGCTTATCTTATCCATTGGTCTCAGTGTGAGCTCTCACCCAGAGCGTTCCAAGCAAATGGGTAAAATATGAACACGCAGGAGGTGTAGATTCTCTATTCTCTAAAAACAGATGCACAGCTAATAGAATATGCATAAAATGTAGTGTAGGAAATGGACAGTGACTGATATGCTAACAAATTCTTTCACAGCTTGGCACAGGTAACTTGATTTGTAGCCTGTGTGAACAGTGTTTTGTATATAACTTTAACAAATCATACAATGACTTGAATACATATATGAAGAGCATGCTTCATTTCTTAAAAAAGAAACAAAATTTATGTATGTATGTATTTGTTGGCTTGTCCCCATTAATCAAAATGTCAGGGAGATACAACTTCAAATATCATTAAAATAAATACAATTAAATTCTTTAATGAAGCTTAAAAAAATGAAAATGAAATATTATGTATTTTGGCATAATATACAGCATATGTAGACAGTATATTTTTGTAACAATATAGCTTCACTGTTTATTAATATTTGAAAAACGTGGTGCAGCCAACTCCAGAAGCATGCAGAAAAAAAGTATATCATAGAGAGGACGCCTACAGACCTTGGCTGTTTTTCAGGGTCAATAAATTTCTTAAAATATCAGATAATTTGACTACCACCCCCCATCCCTCCACCCTAAAAAACTAATAATAAATAAAATAATAATAATAATTATAATCATTCATATTATTTGTAAAATACCTTATAGTTAAATATCTGACTTTGACATATTTAAAAAAAAAAAAATAATGAAGTAAATATGTAACGTAATGTAATATGCAAAATATGTTATTACTTTTTACTTGGTGGTTGCACCACATAACATTTTTAGAGTCTTTAAATGTGATTTAAAATAGATTTTCCTTGCTTTTTTATAGACACTCATATGTGTCACTAACCTATCTACCACATGTTTGCAACTGGCTAAAACATGCTAAATGTTTTTATGTGATTATATATTTGGTGTGTGGTGTGTGGCATTGGATGGTAAAAGACTGATAGGAAGACAAAATGTTTGTGATTGGTATATTTGAGCATGTAGTGCGGGCACCAGCGAGAAGAATTGGATGGATTCAATGGACTCCGAATAAAGCACTCACTCTATTCTCTCTCCCTTCTCGTCTTTTCATCTCTCTCAGTCAGTCTGGAAACAGCTGTCATGTTTGACTGACAGGATAACATACACTCGACATGGCCAGACTCTCTTGTGTGAAAGCCCTGTTCTCTCCCTCAGCCTGGCCAGAGCTGAGACACATGTCAAGAGAAAGCTTTTTCCATCTCTCCGTTCAAACTCATACCACACTGCCAAAAAGAGAGAGAGCGAGAGAAAAAGAGACAGATGCTTCACATCTCTCGCTTTGCCTTTAATCACACTCAATGTCTGCTGTTCCTTACAACTGCTTTCATGCTGTGACTGGTCAAAGATACGTGAATGAGATGTTTCAAAGTGCTAAACCAATTTAACAGGCATTCTCATATGAAAGGAGACACAATGGTAGCTGTTTAGAGCAGTCATCAATACCATCCACAAAGACTACAATGAGGGGACAAACACCTCACTTCACAAAGGACAACATGTTTATTAATCCCTGCTCTCCGTTACCAAGCTTTGCATCTCCGACGACGAAGCACAGTAATGATTTACGACAGCTGTATCTTTCTATCGCCACTGAGTGGTTGATGAGATGTCGTCATTGATGTAAGACACTGTGAACACCTGAAAGGACCTCACACGCTTTTTACTTAAATCTCTGTCAAAGTGGAGTATATTACAAAACATTGATGTCCTTTAATGAATATGTTGTGTTTCTGATCTGCTCATCGGAGGTCTTGGAGTTTACTGAAGCTTAAATTGAGACTAAAAACGACCAGATTGGAGATTTGTTTTTGATGTCAGATTGTAATAACAGAGCGATTGAGAGTGTCTGTGTGGAAAGCACAGATCATGAGGCTTTGGTCACTGCTGAAGTGGTGTTACTGTTTATTTGGTGTGTTGTTTGTGGAATAGAGGACAGGGCAGACAGATAATGAAGTCTCCGGTGAGGTTTGGTGTGGAGCTCTCGACTTGGCTTCCCCAATCTAGTGTTTCTCCACTTTCTCATGTGTTCTCAGCCCCATCAGCAAGGGAAAAAAATACTCCTTAACTGACACTAAACTTGTACTGTATTCCCTTTAGCATATAATACTGAATATAATAAAGCTTCATCATTTATGCTTGCTATTAGGGACCAAGCACCAAAGGTGCCTATAGGCACCTATTGTAATCATTGACGTTCCTATTATTATTTATCTTACATTTCTTCTTCTTCTTCTTCTTCTTCTTCTGCTCTTGAGTCTATGGCAGCCCATAGAACCGCTTGCAGGAAAGATATGAACACAGATAGAGGAGTCTCAATGTTAACCATAGCAAGTTTGGAGTCTCTAACTCATACCCTCTAGTGCCACCAACAGTTCAAAGTTGTGTTTAACTAATAACTTTTGAACCGTAAAGTTTAGAAGCAAAATTCTTTTTTTCCTCTGATTCCTTGGTTCATACAGAGTCAAACATACTTTTTCAAACTTGTCCTAGACAGTTTGTCTGATTATCACCAAAACTGGCTCAGATCATTGTCAGACCATGCTGACAAAAAGTTATGGAATTTAAGTTGATTAGTCAAACCGTTCTCAAATAACTTTGATGAAGAGCACACCAAAATGGTTGTGAGGCTATATCTCCACAATGCTTTAGGGTATAGCAACCAAACTTGGTATGTTTAAATAGAATATGTCATCATTATTGACACTTACACCTTATTGGTCAAAAGTGATAAACCATTCATTTTAAGCCACTGGCCATTTATAATGACATGTCCAAAAATTCTAAAAACTTTTGATTAAAATAGCCTATTGTAATGAAACGGGTCTCAAAATATTCCTTGGGTCTTGCAGAGAACATGGATGCCAACTTTTCCATCGTCAACCGAACTTCCTGTCTGCCATTTTGATTTTCTTTAAAAACATAGCCTACTTTTTCGAACTCCTCCTAGACCATTTGCCTGATTTTCACCTAATTTGAGTCAGATCATCTTCAGACTGTGTTGACAAAAAGTTATGGATTTCGTGACGATAGACGAAACAGTTTTTGTGTAGCGCCACAATTAATTTGAGGCATGATGCCAAAATGACTCTGAGGCTGTATCTCTGCAAAGCTTTGACATATTGACAGCAAACTCTGTGTGCCATTGTCACTTCACACAGAATACACAATATTGATTTGATAATAGCGCCACCTATTGGTCAAAAATGATAACCCATTAAATCATATTACTAGTGGTTGTATTTATGATTTTTCAGCCATTTTGACTAAAATCATCTTAAAACAGCTTCAATTTTCTAATTGCTGCAGTTGGTCTGATGCTTGCTGGCTTGCTTCTGTAGTGCTTGGCCCTGATAATTGCTGCTTACTGCTATATTAAAATTGTTATGGTATATCATCTTTAAACTAAAAATAATCAGTCTTGTTTGAATAATAGGAATTTCCTCTCATCTCTACCTTTAATGAGAAAGCTGTATTTATGAATGAAAAAGTGCTTTCAGTTTACAAGAAAGTTTTTTAAGCCCTGAACACTGCATGATTTTCAGCTGTTCCAGACGAGAAAGATTGGCATTGTGAAACAATTGTGGCTATTTCTGTGATCGTGGCTCCTAATCGGTACTCTTATGTCGCACAGTGAGAGAGGTTCAAAGATGGCCGTTGTCACGGTCTTGCGACCAAAGATAGCCTACGATACAGCATGATCATCGCACAGTGTGTTTGCTGGTATGATCTACGTTTACTGGCAAACCAGTAAAAATGCAACATAAAATCAACGCAACATGGCGCTAAAACATAAAACTGCTTACCTCAACCTTTTATCCCTTCCTCTTTTGCCGCTTCCACTTTTTTCAGCACACATAAAAGCTACAACTGCTAAAGTGTGATTTATACGGTGGCCAAGAGAGCTCAACACGCTGCAAATAGAAAAATTACTTGCAAATTAAGAAGACAGCTTTGTCAATTTTACAACACATGCGCTGCAAATGCTCACAACACAACCAAATAACGAAACGCACTGCAAATAGAAAAAAACACCTGCAAATTAAGAAAACAACTTCATCAGTTTGACAACACACGCACTGCAAATGCTCACAACACAACCAAATAAAGAAACGCACTGCAAATACTCACAACACAACCAAACAAAGAAATGCGCTGCAAATAAAATTCTTTATTTGGTTGTGTTGTGAGCATTTGCAGCGCATGTGTTGTCAGATTGATGAAGATGTTTTTTTGATTTGCATGTGTTTTCTGAAGTTGCAGCGCGTTGAGCTCTCTCGGCCACCGTAGATTTATCATGCTCTATTTGTTTACCACTAGCACATGCTGATGACGTTTTATTCTTCACATGCTTTAACATGTGCATCAGTTCCACACAAATCAATGAAGTTACATCAATAGTTTTCTCTCTCTTGGTTTAGTTCAGTAATTCTTTATCAAGAACACTAGTCACTTTATTAGGTAAACCTGTTCAACTGCTCATTAACGCAAATATATAATCAGCCAGTCACATGGTGGCAACTCATGGTGCATTTAAGCATGTAGACATGGTCAAGGCAATCTGCTGAAGTTCAAACTGAGCATCAGAATGGGGAAGAAAGATGACATAAGTGACTTTAAATGTGGCATGAATAGCATCTCTGAACGCACAACAGGTCAAAACTTGAAGCTGATAGGCTACAACAGCAAAAGACTACACTGGGTGCCACTCCTCTCAGCTAAGATCGGGAAACTGAGGCTACAGGCTCACCAAAATTTAACAATAGAAGATTGGAAAAACGGTTGCCAGGTCTGATGAGTCTTGGATTCTGTTGCAACATTTGGATCGTAGGGTCAGAATTTGATGTAGACAACATGAAAGCATGGATCCATCCTCACTTGTATCAACAGTTCAGGCTGCTCGTGGTGGTGTAATAGTGTGGGGCAGTGGTTCCCAATCCTGGTCCTGGAGAACTGTCAACTAATGAAACATACCTAATTCAACTTATCAACTCATTAGTAAACGCTGCATCCGAGAGCTGAAAAATGCTGCCTTTGGAGGCTGTAGAGATAGTTTTGAAACATTCACGCTTTCATTCACAACATGACTCGATTACTGTAACTCATATGTCGGGCTATCTCTCTCCTCAATTTCTCGTCTTCAAATGGTCCAAAATGCAGCTGCTCACAGGCAGCTGTAAACGTGATCATATCACTCCAACTCTATGCTCTTTACATTGGTTGCCAGTCCGATACTGTATTGAATATAAAATTTTTGTTTTCGTTTATAAAGATGGCTGCAATCAAGCCCCCAAATACCTCTCTGACCTAATTGTTACTTATAACCCATCTAGATTACTTAGATCAAGAGATCAGTGTCTCTTGTCTGTCCCATGATCTCACCTACAACGGAGGGGTGATCGAGCTTTCGCAGTGGCTGGCCCTAAGCTGTGGAACAACCTACCAATACGTGTTGGAACTGCTTCTACATTAGCTGAATTTAAATCCATGCTTAATACTCATCTTTTCTCTCGTGATTTTAATCTTTTGTAAATTCATTCATGTTACTTGTTTTATTTCTTGGTTTTTACTGTCATGTACAGAACTTTGGCTAACCAAGGCTGATTTTAAATGTGCTTTATAAATAAAATTTGATTTGATTTTGATTTATATTCGAAGGTAGAAAGGCATCAAGGCACTTCCGAATCCAATGTCAGCTTCACATCCTATCTCCTGAGATAGGCTACCTTCATCTGATCAATTTTTGAAGGCAGCGTGTGTCCTTCGCTGCCTTTGATATCCCACAATCCTGTGTATTCCATTCTTTTACAGTAGAGCTAAAAATAAAGATGGTGCCTGAATGTTGCGGTTGGTGTGTTAATGTACGTTTCTGACTAACTTTTACTATTATAGTAATTAAATATTCACTTAGTTATCACCAAAGCTTGTTCTATTTTTTTTTTGAAGACCATTAAACCATTATGCTGCCTCAGAAGCACGTTCAAATCAGTTTTGTGAGGTACCTTCATGCAGAAACGCTTCCTGCAAATTCATTGCCTGATAAGGCAGAGAGGCAAAAAGTCAACAGCCCAAGTTTTCAGATGGAGCCAAAGAATGCAAGACCTCAAATGTGTGTGTCAGATAAGAGAGACATCAAAAACATGCAGTGTTGGGGGTAACTCTTTACTTCAACTTTCATTAATAAATTGTTAACACACATTATCCCCCAGTTTCACAGACAAGGGTTAAACCTAATCCCAGACTAAAATGTAATTCTGAGCTGTTTCAGCAGAAAGAAACTTGCACTGACTGATCTTAAAATATATCAATGCCTTTTCTAAGGCATGTTAATAAAAATTACTTAAATGTCCTAATTGAACTATGGCCTAATCCTGGTTTACTCTAAGCCCTGTCTGTGAAACCAGGCCTATATAATGTTTAACAGATCATTAATTAATAAATATTCAAATAGCTACATGTATGATATAATGTGCTTTAATGTTTACTAATGAACTTATTGAACATTACACAATGATTAACAAATCATTAGCTCATTTAAATTAAAATGCTTATAAATATTATTAAACTTTAAATTCATTTATAATCAAGTACTTTTTAAAATCTACAAATTAATCTAAAATCTAAATCTGAATCTAAAAATCTACATCTAACAGTTAATAGCCTACTGCCTATAATTCATTCAGTGCTTTGGAGGAGGATCTGGTTCAAATATAAACATGAATAAAATGAACTACAAATATGGCGGATATGCACATTAGATTTAGGTTAGATTTAATAGAGTTAATAATCAATATCTAACCTGCTGAAAAATATTTTATGTTGTCTGTTTCATATTTAAGCTGCAGTAACACTGTAAACTTTTATAAAGATACAAATAGCACAATAGCAAAACAGACACGTTTGGAAATTTACTATTAAATGCATAATTATGCAAAAACTTGCTACTTTTTTCTTTCCAAATGGTCTGAAGAAGTGTTAAGTAGAGTAATGTAAATGTGGAGCACCTAGGACATTAACTGTGACAAGATGATCGAGAGGCCAGTTTAAACTGACAGGATGCATATAGCTATGCTCAATTATGATTTGGATATACCAAAACTTTCTGCTAAACATTCAAAAGTATGTACATTTCTTTACAGAAAAACATATACACTTTTAGAGCATACTAAAAGTTGGTGAACTGGGGCACAGTAAGAATTTGAATAAGTTTTAAAAGTGAAAAAAATTAAGTTTGACTGTGGCTGTTGACTGTAAAATCCTTGATTTTTTTAAATATTTTTTTTAAATTAAAATGTCCAATGTGAATTAAGTAAGCAAATACAACCCGGATTCCGGAAATGTTGGGACGTTTTTTTAAATTTGAATAAAATGAAAACTAAAAGACTTTCAAATCATATGAGCCAAGATTTTATTCACAATAGAACATAGAGAACATAAATGTTTAAACTAAGAAATTTTAAAATTTTATGCACAAAATCAGTTCACTTCAAATTTGATGCCTGCTACAGGTCTCAAAATAGCTGGGACGGGGGCATGTTTACCATGGTGTAGCATCTCCTCTTCTTTTCAAAACAGTCTGAAGTCGTCTGGGCATCAAGGTTATGAGTTTCTGGAGTTTTGGTGTTGGAATTTGGTCCCAATCTTGCATGATATAGGTTTCCACCTGCTGAAGAGCTCGTGGTCGTCTTTGACGTATTTTTCGTTTAATGATGCGGCAAATGTTCTCTATAGGTGAAAGATCTGGACTGCAGGCAGGGCAATTCAGCACCCGGACTCTTCTACTACGAAGCCATGCTGTTGTAATAGCTGCAGTATGTGGTTTTGCATTGTCCTGCTGAAATACATGTCGTCTGGCGGGGAGCATATGTTGCTCTATAACCTTTATATACCTTGCAGCATTCATAGTGCTTTCCAAAACATGCAAGCTGCCCAAGAGATGCTGGCTTTTGAACTGAATGCTGATGACACACTGGAAGGTCTCCCTCCTCTTTAGCCCGGAGGACACGGCATCTGTGATTTCCAAGAAGAATGTTAAATTTGGACTCATCTGACCATAGAACACTTTTCCACTTTGAAACAGTCCATTTTAAATGAGCCTTGGCCCACAGGACACAACGGCGCTTCTGGACCATGTTCACATATGGGTTCCTTTTTGCATGATTGAGCTTTAGTTGGCATCTGCAGATGGCATAGCGGATTGTGTTTACCGACAGTGGTTTCTGGAAGTATTCCTGGGCCCATTTAGTAATGTCAGTGACAGAACCATGCCGATGAGTGATGCAGTGTCATCTGAGGGCCCGAAGACCACAGGCATCCAACAAAGGTCTTCAGCCTTGTCCCTTAACGCACAGAGATTCTCCAGTTTCTCTGAATCTTTTGATGTTATACACTATAGATGATGAGATTTGCAATGCCTTTGCAATTTGACGTTGAGGAATGATGTTTTTAAAGTATTCCACAATCTCTTTACGTACTCTTTCACAGATTGGAGAGCCTCTGCTCATCTTTCCTTTGAGAGACTCTGCCTCTCTAAAACATCCCTTTTATAGCTAAGCATGTTACAGACCTGATGTCAATTAACTTAATTAGTTGCTAGATGTTTTCCCAGCTGAATCTTTTCAAAAGTTCTTGCTTTTTCAGCCCCCATGCCAACTTTTTTGAGACATGTAGCAGGCATCAAATTTTAAATGAGCTCATTTAGTGGATAAAAGTGTAAAATTTCTCAGTTTAAACATTTATGTTCTCTGTTATATTGTGAATAAAATATTGGCTCATGTGATTTGAAAGTCATTTAGTTTTCATTTTGTTCAAATTTAAAAAAACATCCCAACATTTCCAGAATTCGGGTTGTACATAAATATTTTTATTAATGTAAATCTTTATTATCAGATCCCTTTCACATCTTGACTTGTGCACAAGTGCACAGAAGTACAACTGACAGACTGGCATACAAAAAAAGTTGCATCTGCATATCCTGTATTCATGAACATTTCATTGTTGCTTGAAATCGTTCATTCCACCATTATGGCAGCTGACTGGAAATTAACCTGAAACGTAAAATATGGCTAAGTCAGGGAGAAAGCAAAAGCTAGAATTCTGATTGGTCGATCATGAACAATTTGTTCATTTTGAATGAATCTTTTACATGACTTGTGATTTGTTCGTTTTATGTTGGCTGTGCATTTGCATTTGAGCAACAGTTGTCTAATCATCTTCATAAACAAGCTCTTACACTTTGTACACAGCACGTTTCTTATGTAATTTTACCTTTTTATCTCTTGCAATTTATACATTGCATAAATTTAACTAATTAATTCTGTACTGTACTTGTCACATACACATAGGGAGCAAGGATGGAGGAGACAAGGAATTTCTTCAAAACTAAAGACTTTTATTTACCACACTCAGAGGTCGCAGAAGAAACATGAAATGATCGAGACCGGACACAGAGGATAGGAAACACAGGGCTTTTAAACAGGACTAAACAAGATAATCAAACAAGGCTGGGAACAGATTAACTAATAACAAAACGAGGAACGGAACAGGAAGTCCAAATAAGGTCACACGAGGAGGGGAAACAAGACACACACGTGACAGATCGCCCCCCTCCCGGTAGGCGCGTCCTGCGCCGTAACAGTTCCACCGGGGAGGGGGGGCAGGCGCCCTGGAGGCCGGCACAGGGCAGGATACTGGAATGACCTCCAGGGCGGGTCAGGCGGCCATGGCGGATCAGGGGATTCAGATGGCCATGGCGGATCAGGAGCCTCGAGAGGCCATGGAAGAGCAGGGAGCTCGGGAGACCATGGCCGTATTATTTTTTTCAGGAGGCCATGGTGGATCAGGGAGTTCCGTGGCCTTGGCCCTTGGCCCGGCCACGGCTATATGGCCCCCCCCCAAATTTTCTTGGGGAAGTTCCCCTCTGAGAGCCATTCAGGAGGAGCGGACCTGGATGGGACCAGCGGAGACATAGGAGACGCAGGAGGGCTGGGCGGAACCAGCGGAGACACAGGAGACGAAGGAGAGCTGGACGGGACCAGCGGAGACATAGGAGAGCTGGACGGGCCTGCCATACTCAGGGCCGGCGGGCTCACATTGGCCGCTGACGGCGGCGGGTGAGGGGGAGCCACGGACGGCGGGCTAGTTCCGGCTCAGGCCCGGACACCTCCCAGACACCGGAAAACAGCCTCTCTCCAACACAGTCCCGTGGTGTCTGAGAGCTCCATGGGATGGTGGAAATTGGCCCCGTGCCGGAAAAGGTGAATGATGCCCGCGTCGTCCAGCGGCATTTCACTGGCGAGCCGACAGAATTTCGCCGCATACTCAAAGAACGGGAGATCCTGTCGGATGAGGACGAAGAGGGGGGGCGGCGAACTCCATAGCCGTGGAAAACACAGGAACACAAAAAAAAACTTTTCAAAACGGAAAAACAAAACGGAAAGGAGGAGGAGTGCCGCTTACTTCTGTTTGGGGTCCAGTCTTCTGCCACATACATGTAGGGAGCAAGGATGGAGGAGACAAGGAACTTCTTCAAAACTAAAGACTTTTATTTACCACACTCAGAGGTCACAGGAGAAACAGAGAAACATGAAATGACGATCGAGACCAGACACAGAGGATAGGAAACACAGGGCTTTTAAACAGGACTAAACAAGATAATTAATCAAACAAGGCTGGGAACAGATTAACTAATAATAACAAAACGAGGAACGGAACAGGAAGTCCAAATAAGGTCACACGAGGAGGGGAAACAAGACACACACGTGACAGTACTAGCTATGATCATTTGAAAAAAGAATGAATGACTCAGACCAGAAAACTCTGAATTAATAATTTCAGTTTCTAATAATTTGTCATTGGCTGCATTATCTTTTTTTTTTAATTAACTCTAATTAACGATATGAGCAAAGTAAAAATAAAATAAAATAAAATAAAATAAAAATACATAGATTTTTGTTCATTTTTCTAAATGAGATTCACAGATCCAAGTCAGTAAAATTATCCAATCTTTCCATCACTACATGAAACATCAATGTTTACGCTGATTAGGTCTCATCGGGTACGATATTAGTCTAGAATTCTCTGCTTAAATACATTGGTATATAGTAGTTTATTTAAATAATGTTTTTAAAATAAATTAAAATTAAACCAACATATCATACATGATGCACGCAATCACAGCAGATGACATTTTGTATGGCCCACATCTAGAAAACACACACTCCCACATCTGTAATAAACATGTTAATCCAGTCCAAGTTACTACATAAAAACACATATGTCAGATGATTTGTCTCAGAAGTGTAGGGCCTACACGCTGTATGTGCTGATCAAATATATCCATCAGAAATATGCAGAAATATGATTTCACAGTGGGAAATACATACACAGAATTTTATGCAATCCTGTCAGAAGTGTGTCTGAATTTGGACTAGCATTCTAGCATACTACTCATACTATTTCCTTCACAAAAAAGATACTTCAGAAAGATTAAGAAGTATGCTAGTATTGTGAAAACAGAAACATATCCCCATAAAGTTTTGCAATATGAACAGCCAGTCAGGGCTATGCTGTGATGCTAAAACATTATTGAACTGTAAATGGTCAAATTAAACATTTGTGACCCTGGACCACAAAACCAGTCTTAAGTCGCTGGGGTATATTTGTAGCAATAGCCAAAAATACATTGTATGGGTCAAAATTATTGATTTTTCTTTTATGTCAAAAATCATTAGTATACTAAGTAAAGATCATGTTCCATGAAGATTTTTTGTAAATTTCCTACCGTAAATATATCAAAACATAATTTCTGATTAGTACTATGCATTGCCAAGAACTTCATTTGGACAACTTTAAAGGCAATTTTCTCAGTATTTTGATTTTTTTGCACCCTCAGATTCCAGATTTTCAAATAGTTGTATCTCGGCCAAATATTGTCCGTTCATAACAAACCATACATCAATGGAAAGCTTATTTATTCAGCTTTCAGATGATGTATAAATCTCAGTTTTGAAAAATTGACACTTATGACTGGTTTTGTGGTCCAGGGTCACATTTCTTGTTCTGTTAGCTTACTTAAATTACTTTTCAGTAATACTTGCTAGTTTAGCATACCTTACTATAACTGGATAGCTTACTAGCCTAGCATACAGTTTATCCCTACTACAAAATGATAACCGGAAAGGCTATTTTGATGATCAGAAAGAAGACATAAAGAAGTACTGAGATAAATTTTTTAACTGGCATTACAAATGGCTATCTTTTAGGGGTCCTAGAGGAAGAGAATTCTGTGGAAAGATACGATTTTGCATGACTTTGAAATGAAAGCACTGAAAAAACATGGAGCTATGTGAAAATACAGAGTAATGTGTTCCAAGCAAGTGAAGATGAGGAAAAACTGGTTGTTAGGTAAGTTTAATTTATGCAAGATTGCAACTTGCCAAATTAACAAAGAATTTCATTTATGTGAAGTCATCGGCTGTATCGGCTTTACAGATTAATATGTGAATGAGCCAAAACTGTCAGATGTTAAAATTTACAAATAAAAATTTAATTTAGTGGATTATCTGAAATTGTTTTGACATCATATGATGTTTTATTAACAAGGTTCGGGAGGAGCACGATCAGATAATCAACCAATTTGGCACAGGTGTAACTCATTTAGCTAACCATCCTAACTAGCACAATACGTGTATATATATGCAGCCTATCTACCTTTGTCCTATGACAGTTTTCTGGCATCCCTCCTCCACCCCAACTCCTCACTCCTAATCTATTTTAGGAGGAGTTCTCTGGGTTCGGACTATATTCTGGGCTCGGAGCCCTCCCCCAGGACAGCATGTCAAAATATGTTTACTATTTGCTATCAGATTAGATGTAAGGGTGAACACATGAAATAACATTTTGGTTATATCTGCCACTCCTACCTGTGGTCATTAACTCACCCTACCTGTGGTCAGCATTCAGACAGATTCACATGCATGTATGCGGTTATTTATGCAGAATGAGCTCAGCTGGTAAAAGAGAGTTAACAGAGAGCTCTTGGGAGAAAAGGACAAAGCAGAAAGAGTGCAGAATCATACTTCACCTCATTGATTTTTTCGATCGGTTTAAATGAGGAGCACTTTAGGCCAAGAGCTCACCACTGAGCCTTCAGTCCTCTGCTGGGTTAACTGAGCACCACGCTGCCATGCTACACGTAATTACAGCACACACTCTCACACCAGCTGAGATGTGCACTGCTGTTCTATAATTACATAATGATCTGTTCTTTGTACATTTTCTAGAGCTCGGACACAACGTATAAATTAAGTCTTTTAAAGGCTGGCCTTTAAAAATCGTATCATAGAAGCTTCATGTATGATAACAAGGACCTTTGAATAAAAATAGAAATGGATGAGTGGGTGTTTTGTCTTGCTAAAATAATAAAAAAATAATAATAAAATTTGATTATAAATTTAATAGTAAGATTGCTTTCTTTAATTTAGCATTTAAACTGTTGTTGTTGTTGTTGTTTTTATACAATCCACTCACACTTTACTCACTTTATCGGCAGCATATTCATCACATGTCGTTCAGTAACAAACGACTTCCTAAAGCAAATATCGACTGAGACAACTCCATTGTCATACTGTTTACCTACCTGCCAATAAGCTATGCACCTCTGAGAGGCTCATCTGTATTGTACATATTTGTAGCATATCTGACATCTTGATCATTCCATTATAATACATCTGACATGTGTTGTCCCTGCACCTTGCTGTGTGAAATATAGATTTTCTATATTTTCCACGAGTCTTGTAATCCACACCTATTATCTTACACACTACAGGGCTGCTATAAAATAGAAGAGATGATTATAAAGCTAGCATACAGCAGCACACCTGCCCACAGACAGACACCACATGCACCGTACATGCCAAGAAAAATAATAATGCATCGTG
>JAFVLL020001388.1:0-26538 GCA_021397915.2 Tor tambroides
AATAGAAAAGGGTCCTGTCCAAACTGTTGCTATAAAATTAGAAGCACACAATTCCCTAGAATATCATTATATGCTTAAACATTAAGATTTGTACTAAAGTAGTAGTAAATTACTAAAGTAGTCAAACCTGTTCATTAGAAGGGGGCGACCCAATACTTTTGGCAAAATAGTGTAATATAAATATATATATATATATATATCTTTTCTTATTATATTAATGAGAATTTGGTAGTGAAAATGTTCTTAATCATCATTAAAATAATGTCACACAATGCCAAAAATCTTAATAGTCCTTAGTTGTTCAGTTTGTAGACCAAAAACTTGCAAGAAAATTAGAATGTTGTGAGCCACAGGTTCTCCCTTGAATTTCTAATGGGGTTTTTGAACAGCAGTTCTTCTTTTTTTTTTTTTATGTAATGTTAGATGTGCTTTAAAAATGTCATGCAACCAAGATGCTACATAACAACTACAATTAGTTCCCATTTTTTAACACACACCATTAGTTGCAACATTTTTAAAGCACACTATTATTTAAAATTTAAGTTTCATGTTTTCTGCAAAAAGTCTGATCAAATTTGATCAATTTATTTATTTGTAAACCCAAAAATCATACATTTGGTGGGGGTTTTGGCAGCAGCATTCAGTTGTGACCACTCACCTCATACGGTAGTGAAGTTTGATGCTGGTCTCCTCCTTGATCTTGAACACATGATTGGGAGCATACCAAAGATCCTGGCTCTCTTCATACAATGCAAACAGGTTGTGGCACAAAGGTGAGATGTCTGGGGAAAAACATTTTCACAATTAGAGCCTGATTCAAACAGTTATTTATATTTCAGCCATTCTTATAGTTCTCACCAGCAAATAACTTCATCAGATGATGCCTAAGAGGAAATACTCATAGCTAATGGTGGTTTGAGAAAATTGTCAAGCAAAAGTATTTGAGAAGCTTTTACTGGAACAAGACACAAAAGTGGGTCAAAGGTTTTGCACATCTCCTATGCAAAAGAAAAAAAAGATACAGTACATTAGGTTTTAGTTTGAACCTGATGTACTAAAGATACAGACCGCAAAGCTTGAGCAAGTGTGAAATTGTAATTTTGTTTGAATTAATTTTTAATTTTAGTGTAGTGTGTTTGTGTCACTTTTATTAGCTTTTTATGTCTACATAGTTTTTATTCGTTTTTTTAATATTTTAGGTTTTTAACATAATATACACAGCAAGGAGTATGAACAAAACAACAACAAAAATGAAACAAATTAAAGAACAAAAAATAGTAAAGCTATAAATACATATAAACGTTTTCATTTATTTTTATTTCAGTTTTAGTTATTCATTTACAGTGAATTCAAGGTATACATTTGTTCCCTGGGAGATGAACCCACAATCTTGGCATGGTCAGTGCCATATTCTATCAGCTGGAGTAGTAAAAAAGAAGAGGAGGACTGAATACATAACCTTTGAAGCAAAACCAGTGGCTTAACTACTGAGTGTGAAAAAAAAAAAAAAAACTGTGTGAAACAAACACCATCGTAGTTCCTCTCCAGCAGCTGCCTTCTTGTCTAATATAAACTTCCCTTTCCTCTCTCACTGTCCAAGCCAGCTTTTGTCCTTGGCCGTAACTTTGAGGAAATTATGGACGTGACATTTAAACCCAGCAGCCATTTTGTGGCTGAATATTGATCAAGAGCCAAATAAACAGATATGATGTCCATTGGGAGATGGAAAGGGGTGGACAGGGGCAGTCAGTCACAGTGCTTCTCATCCTAAAGTCAATGTCTTGTCATAATCCACCCATGTCACATGATGATACCAACAGTAAAAACCCTTTAAGTTCCTCTTTTTTATTCTGTGAAATGCTGATGGTACAAAAGCCCCATTCCTCAATCACACAATCAAAATATGAAACCGAATGCATGAAAAATGTCCCTTTTTATGCACATATTGACATTGATCTATAAAAACCCTATTTTTTAGTCCAATTCCCTTTCTACAGCCCACTTGACACTGATGGAAAAACAACAGAAAAATAGTACACTGCAAAAAGTGCACATGAAATCACAGATGCTCTGTGTAACTCAAATACTGTAACTCATACTTTGCTGTGACAACTATTCCCATCCAAATACTTATGATGAAATGATACATCACTGCTAAGAAAACAAACCATCATGTCCCCACTCTATGTCCTCAGAGATGCATTAGAGGGTGCAATACTTTAGCAATCTAAATAGGAGACTGTCCAAACACTTACGGCATCTCTTGGCAGCCTCCACGCACAGGTCTTCCGCAGTGTGGCAGTCTTTGAAGTACTCAAGCTGGTGTGTGTCAGGCAGGTAGAAGTGGATTTCCAGTCCTTTCATTACAATTGGAACGGTCATCTCTGCCTTCCTCTGTTTTTTCATCTTCCCACACAGTTGCCTGCCCAGCTCCATGACTGCTAGTTCTGGCATCCAGACACTGCAGGATAAACAGAGGTAACACAGAGATTTATTGATGAAAATTGATTTTAAAATGTTTTTTGAAAGAAGTCACTTATGCTCACTAAGGCTGCATTTCTTTGATCAAAAATACTGTAAAACATTAATATTGTGAAATATTACTACCATTTTAAATAACTGTTTTCTATTTTAATAAAATGTAATTTACTCCTGTGATTGCAAAGCTGAATTTTCAGATTCTTTAGGAATAATTTTAATATGCTGAATTTATTCTTAAACATTTCTTATTATTAGCAATGTTGAAAAGAGTAGTACTGAGTAATGCATTTATGGAAACAGTGATACTTTCTTTTCAGAATAATTTGATGAATAGAAAGTTCAAAATAACAGCATTTATTTTGTAACATTATAAACGTCTTAAGTTAACTGTAAACCATAACTGACTGTGTTTACATGAACAGCTCACTAAGATGAGCATTTCGACCAAGATGGCCATTTCACCATTCACGTAGCTTAAATATGAATGTGAGCATTTGAAAGCAGCCATCTGTCAGTCAGCCAGTACTCTGTACTACTGATACAGTTATAATGACGCTGCCTTTCTAAAGTAACAGACAAAACTGGACTGGAGGGTGTTAAACTCAAATCTTGGGACTAACAGCTGACCTCAGATGAAGACAATGGCAGTAGACAACAACAGATGATGACACACACACACACACGTGAGTAACAGCAGTATACCAACACAGGTAAGCATGATGAAAAAGAGACAAAAATGGGTATAGGGAAAACTACATTTTGCTCTTTTTGAGCTCATTATAACTAAACAATCTGAAATGTTTTTTTATTAATGCCTTTCAGTGATCCAGAGCAGTTAAATAAAGTTGTTTATTTAATCTGACCCCAGTGCTAATATAGCCTAGGCTACATTATAATACGCCACAATTTGAATATTCTAATGATAATGTGTAATATGTCATGTAATATGTTGTTATAACATCACAATTTTAATATTCTTTGAATATACTGTCCACCATGACAAAACCAACCTACAGTCTTGACTCTAGCTGGAGACTCTATTACATCAACCATGGCATTACTCTTAATCAGCGGAAGTACAACATACTTGATGTCCTCTCAATAGGTGCCCTCACATGAAGCAATTTAATTCAACCCCCCATCCTATAGCAAACATGAGGAAGGGCAAGATGAACGTTGTTTGCATCTGAATCAGATGGTTTTGACTCAGTGGATCTCCCTTCCGGCCCTGCGGGGCAATTTGTGTTTAGATGCCAAGATCCCTGCTGGCATGTGAAAGGACTTTCCTGAGATGAATGAATGCAAAAACAAACTGTGCCGAAAAAGAAATCTAATTGGAAGCAGTTAATGACCACATTTGTCTTTAAAGTGGCTTTAGTGAATTCAAGAAGCTGAACAAACTGAGACAATTGGTTTGGCTTTATGAAATATTAGTATAATGAGATCACAAATCCAATCAACATTCATAACCTCACAGCCTGAGCAGAAAGTACTTTCAATGATAGGGTAAATTTTGCATCCCATTACTTTGAGCATTACAAGAATAAATAAATAATTATTTTGTGTGTGTGTTTGTTATATAACAACTGAAATCATTTAACACTGTAATAATGTTGGCATAATGGGTTAAATTGACATTTGATTAAAAAAATCTAACAATGCACCAAAATATTTTAATTTAACTTATGAGAAACATAAATGTATCAGTCATCATCTGGTCCCAAATCAGCTAACCCCTAGTACTAAGTGATTTGCAACTTTAAAAAAAAAAAAAAAAAAAAAAAAAAAACATGGGCCAGATTGACTAAACAGGGCAAATTAGCATTAGACCGCAATTCCATAGAAGCACCGATGGGAGAGGAAAATTCTGCGTGTGATTTACTGACAATGCGCACATTAAAGAACACAGACGCAGCCAGATCATTTCCATAATGACCAGCACAATCTACCGAGAGCAGAGCAAATTAGCGCCTGCTTTAAGGCATGCTTTTTTGGACATTAAATAATGGCGCAAATACCAGTAATTTGATGAGCAGAAACATTACTAAATCGTATTACGTGATTCATTTGAATACTCTCCTCCCATAAATTTTGCATCTGAAAGCGAAACTCCTACAAATGCATATTCCTTTTCACCGCTAATTCTTCGCTGTGCGTCTTTAGTAAATCCTGACGGTTCTATTTTAACGACAAAAGATGGTTTGCGCTGCCACAAGTTGTTAGTAAATCTGGCCCCGTGTCTATTTCATTTTGCATATTTAATTTTATAACTAAAAAGTACTTAATAATAAAACCTCAGTCACACATCAGAGGTTAAATCTATTTCAATACTTCCCAAATAAAAATAACTAAAAGAACACAAACCCTAATTTTAAAAATGAATAGGAAATAAAACAGCTTATATAAATATTTAGTTTCACAGTACAGTTTCAGAAAGGTCAAGTACCTCCTTCAGACCCTTATTTGTACCAAGGTTTTGCATTTCAATAACCATCCATAAATCAATGTGATTGATGTTCTTCTCTCTGTAGTCATGCCTTTAAGCAGAACTTTGTTTTGGCTGGTATCTCGACTTATATAACAGAACTATTACTGACCCCCCTCAACCAGTCTGCAAATGGCCAAACTTAGCAAGCTTTCCAGATGTTTGTAACTAGCTTTCCATTTAGTTCCTTTTCCTTTCTAATGTTTTTCACTTGCATTTTATGAGAAGTTCTGCTTTTCAGATTTCTGTGAATCATGCCAGTTTGCTTTCTCATTTCTAAGACGCAGTCCTAATTCATCTTGGGAACTTGGGAGAAGGGATAAAGTTTAAGTTTGCTATTCTCCTGCAAGCTGTCTCCACCTGCTTCGGTACGATTCACAACGCCATTCTTCTGTTTACTTGACAGTGGCCTCACTTCCTGAGGTGTTGACGTGTTGCTCTCTGATAAAGCCATGGTTAACACTGTTCCTCCACCGCTTTAGACCCTGCGCCTTTTCTGCTGGTAGACCGCTTGAGTACGTCGAAAGCGTGTAGGTGCGGGTACCTGCTGTAACTCTTTAATCCTGTTTGCAGGCTCTTAATACCACAGTGAAAACCTTTTTGCAAGTGATCCTAAAACAGAGGTAAGTTTAGTTTTCATGAACAGCTTCCTTCGTCATGGAGCTGCTTCTATATCAACAGATAAAGGTTATTGTATTCTAGTCTTTAATTATGTTATTTTACCTGATCCTGTAATAATCTGTAATGTCTTTTCATTTATGCAATCAAATTCACACTGCTTTTGGGTTATTTTTCTGTATAATTAACTGCAGAGCAGAAAGATGAGCCAATCATTCCTCTAAGTTATAAACAGTTAAACTTTTCTTAAATGTTCCTAAATCTGTTATCCATTATATCAGGTATGATTTAATGAAACATCTATAAGTTCCAAAACTGTAGACAATCGAATTTCTGATATCATTCTTATAAAGTAAACGTTACCTGTAAACTTCATTTGACCACTACCTGATGATAAAACATCAAGGCCTATATTACTTATTGAATTTCTCTTCACACAACAGCATTAAATTTTTTCTATTTTTTATTTTCAAATAAAAACCATTTTATTCTGTAGCTTGCTAAGAAGAGCTATATCTCTTTCTGTTATGTTTTGACACACATGGAGGCATAATATGACTTGACTGTGTCATATTCTTTCCCGAAAACTGCCTCTGGCAACTTAATTACCTTATGTGGCTATTTCAAAACATTTAGTAGTTGATGTTGTCATGAAAGCTTCATTAGTCCACAGTAACATGACCCATTTCAGAACACCATACTCTACAACACGTACTATACTAAAGGGAAACTCCACTCACAACGTTCAGCAATGGCCACGCAAAGAACACGGTAAGTTCACGCCATTTCTCTCTGCCCTCAGTTCAATAATATGACTAAACCCACTTCACTTCACAATCTGCTTTCACTTTTTTTTTTTCTTTCTTCTGCCAGTTCTGTACAGACACCAGTCATATCCTAAAGAGGCTCTTGTCAAGATTATTATAAGAGCTTCAGAGTGATCAATACTCTACTTAAATGTCTTTTGACAAAGTTTTATCGATTAATTAATATGAAGCTGACATCAAATCTTAAAGGATTTTATAAGTCAGTTTAGTGCTGTAATTTAAATGGGCTTCCCTACCAATGCAGACTCAATGGGAAAGAAACATCTCAATTTTGACAATTTCAGCAAATTATCAAAATTGACCAAATTTTTAGATAAGGGGTGGAGAACATAACTTTGTTCTTTCTTTTTGAAAGAGATGGGTTAGTACTGTTGTTTAAAAGGGATTCCCCACTAAAACCTCTATAGGAACTGAATATCTCACACAGAGTCACTTTTTTCCATATTGGATCAGTTTACCAGTATCAAATTGTCCGGATGACGTAATCAAACAGCACTCAAAAGCACTGTATTGTTGTGGTCCCTCTTTTATTTGGAAATGTTTACTTGATGAATTTTTTTTTTTTTTAAACTAATGGGAATTTCACGTTTTTTTTTTTTTTGTTTTTTTTTGAAACCATCAAAAATGTAAATTCAAGACAACCACAATTCAATAGCTTTGCATTATCCATCGGATTTACTCTAAAATTTAGCTTTTTTATGAGTAGCCATCACTCAGTTCCATGATCATTTTAAACAGTTTAATCAATTAGACAGAATGTGATCTTGAATTGAATTGGTGCTGACGCCCATCAGATTTAACAGAGTACATGAATTCAGCAGTAGATAGACTGATAATCGTTTTGAATTTTTTTTTTATTTTTAGTTTTAAACATTCACACTTCATTAGCTAACAGCTTTTAATCACCATCCAAATTATCAAATTTTTCAAAACACTGCAAAAAAAAAATGAAAACAACTTTGTATAAATATAATAAAACTTATATTGTTATTAATAAAGTAGCTATATGCATTATTTTGTTTGTAATTTTAGTACATGGTATGTTTATTTATTATTGTGTGAAATTCAGGAATAAGCAATCTTCTACATAGCAGTTATGGGCATAAAAATAATCAGCATCGGTCGATCTCTTCAAAGCACATCAAATATAATGCAACCCCAAACACTTTTGTTCAGCAAATATACAGTTTGTGATAACAGTGTACAAGCGTTCAAATTTCTATCGACAAAACTGCAGTCACAGCAGCAATAAGTTTAACCATTTAACTACTGTACCGTCAGAAAATGACAGAGACATCAATAATATTAATAATAATATCAATGTTTAGAAAGTTAGCAACGATAACACAAAAAACAAAGCTAAGGATTTTTCTTACCACTTAAAAGTCGCGAAGGTCTAACTAGGAGCTAGTGTGCTTTAAAAAAGTAACTTTTCATTATTTTACAGCTAGCAAGCAGCCTTTAAAACATCCATTATCAGTCGGACAAAGATTAAAATGAACAGTTTGCAGGTAACGCATTTACATCTACAACTTAAGTCAATGGTGACTGATTCTGCACTATAACTAGACTCAGATGAGTTACTTCTTGTACATTTTGCTCGACATATTTGCCAGCGACCACACACAAACTAACAACTTGATATTTACTAACATCGCACCTGAAAAGAACAGAAAAGACAGACATACAACCAGACCCCCAGACATATGCTCAGGATGTAAAGAGTTACGGCCCTCGTCCTTACCTCGCCAGGCAAAGCTAACGTTACTTCCGTTTAATTTCGATCATTACAGACGTATGAACACTTCCTCTTGGTATTTTGTTGATGTAAAGCGCTTGTTATTTAATTCCAAAATGCTCTCCGATAATGTAAGGTTTATCCCACGAGATTTATTTTCAAAACAAACTTCACTTCGCAGTGGTACACATCGTGTCTAAGTCTTCATGATCAACTAACCTTTCCTGTCAAGCGTCGACCACATTCCCGAAAATAGGGTAAAGACAAGCTTATGTCACATGCCGCCTATTGGCCCATTCGGCTGTCAATCAAATGCGGTACCAATGGCATTAACCCTTAGGCGGAGAGTAAACTAGTGGATTTTTGTTATGGCTACAGCACAGCATTACCTCTGTATATACTTAAGACTAATTACTATTACGCATGCGATTGAACTCTCACTTAGAGTGTTAATCCTTTGTGTATTGCTGTGATGTAAACATAAATCCATAAATTATCCAAAACATCAAATTTATACATAGCCTAGAGTTTTTCACCAATGATTCAAACGTTTTAAAAATGATTAGGCTATAATAATACATCTTTAAGCGCTGACTTTACTTTAGTTAAATATTGCAGAATTAAAAAGATATTAGGATGAAGTGATGTCCATTGAATGGGCTGTTACATGACCACTTTAAAGGGCTTTTTATAACAACCATTAATAATGGATTCATAATTAGCCTACTTCTAAACATTATTATGCTTCTCAATTAAAAGTAATGCTTAGACATTTTTGCCATTATATATATTTTATCTAGCCTATATAAACAGTAACAGATTACTGCACAACACTGTAAAAGATGTTTTACAGATTTATAAATAATAAATATATTCATAATTAGTTTAGACTACAGAAATAAACATTTAAATACAAATATTATCAATGAATTGTTACATTCCATTACTGTTGTTTTTTTTTATCCATAAAGTCCTAATCATAATTTCATGAAGCAGCTGTGTCCGAGGTACAGTACAGGTACAGTCTCTGTGTTGTAAAATAGCTATAAATAAAACAGAAAGCCCTCTTTAAATACACTGTTTGGTAGGTCTTTAAGACCAAGAGGTTTAAGCCTGCCACGAGGGAGGGACTTCCCGTCCTCACAATGAGATGAGTTGCCAGAAACTGTGGGCTGCAGTTTCACAAGAGGGCTGCAGAGCACACTGGTAGAATGTGGCAGATCAATAAGTTCGCCAGAGGTTCGGGTAGATATATGAAACAATATTAGATTGTGTGTATTAGATTTTAAGAGTAAAATGATAAGTACAAATGCTACTATTAAATAAAATTTTGTCTATACATTAGAAATATTTCCATATGATGTCAGACATGCCATGATGATTTGCAACATTACGCGTCTATGTCAAATATGCGTATGTCAAATATGGGGGGGGGGGGGGTGGGGGGGGGGGTTCCACTTGGAAACTCCTATCGTTGGATGAGTCATAGGCTATAATTGGTCCGTGATGAGTCTACGTGCAATACTGCCATAAGCAGTCATCTAAAAGCTATAATGTGTTTTTCATCTGAAGAAAGACAGAAATTCAGCAGAGGCCGGGAACAAACAAATATTTAGATAAGAGGATTTCCCAAATACATGTAAACATTAAAATGAAAACGACCCAACTCTTCTGATGAGAATTTTTGTTTTCTGAAACGTTTTTAAAAATACAGTTGTATTATTGCATTTTCATGTATCGCAACATTACAGAGACTTACTCATCTTGCTGTATGATTCTTAAAATGTTCAGATGACTCAGAGTTAGAAGGGGTGATGTAACATATTTCTGTAATTGAATAAAAAAAGGAAAAATACACTTTTCATACTATATATTTTAAACTTTCATGGTGTGCATCCAAATGGTATGAACATGATAAAATGTTTTCAATAACTCTATTATAACTTATACATCATATATGCTTTGATATATATTATATATATGATGTCTTTCCATGACATCTTTCTCTTCTTGGCTTTTAAATGTCTGACACCACAAATCAGCCAATTTTATGGAAACAGAAAAAGCAGGTGTTATTTTTTTGAAACTTCTATTTGATTGGTTTTCAAAGTGTTTCATGTAAGTAAACATATGTGTGTGTGTGTGTGTGTATATATATATATATATATATATATATATATTTGTAGTTCAAGTTGCTCTAAAACAAATGTTAATGTATGTAGAAGGATGGGAATACCCATTTCTACTAATATTTACACATATTTGCGTAATAAATAAGGATGTACAACTAATGTAACATACTTTTTGTAGTATTTGAAAAACAGATAAAGTGTGCAAAGTTTGATTACAAGTGTATTTATTTGAAAAGGAAATTCTAGGGGCAAAAATCCTTTAGATTAAACAGATAATTCCTTAATGAAATTAATTTAACAGATACACAGATAAATTAAACACATAAATAATTCATTCTGTATGTACGTATACTAGTGTGCATAAAATACAAAGCAAAAACATTTTATTAAATCAAATATTACAGAGGATACATAAAAGAAGAAACTGTAGAAAACATGAACTGAAATGCAAACTGAAATGTCTTAATTTTCTTTCCTGAATAAATGTCAAAAACTTTTTGCTAGATCCTAGGAGGATAATTTAACATTATACTGATGACAGCTACCATAATGTGCATAATTTCATATATAAAATTAGAAGGCAACCAACAGTTTGACACAGTTTATTATATATAAAACAGGATTCAGTACAGATTTCTCTGCATTTAACTTTGTTTTCTTGTTTTATTTATTTTTCTACCTCTTTCTCACCTGTAAAAAATCTTTTTGTGAGGCTAGATGTCAAGATGGCAGCCATCCTTCAGTTATCACAGTACTGTACCTTTAAGATGGACAGCATCAGCACTGTGATAACTGAACCAGGGCAGCCTGTCAAATCAAGCAGAGCCAGGGTGGTAGTTCTTCACACATCTTCTTGTCCATGTTCGTTCTGGGATAACAACTTTGACTTTAAATATCAGAGTGTGATGTTTACTGTCTTCAGGATATAACAATCAATATATAATACAGACCTTATAAACCTGACATTTCCATCAGTGTATATTATAGGAATGAATAGATGCAATCATTTTATTATTAAACCTAACTTGTACTAAGTAGAAATTATAATATCACGATTGGACTTCATGCCATAATTTGGATCATTGGATACACTGCATTAGATGTCAACTCCCTATCTGACAGCAAGAGATTCAATAGGTGTGTTCGACTTTAAGTGGCGCAGCACAGACCAATCGGTGGATGACATCAAAGTACCGCGAGAGCGTTTAGAGAGCTGATGGTTCCATATGCTTTTTAATCGCTCTCGCGATACTTTGATGTCACTTCAAGTCGAACACACCTACAACCTTCGTTTTGAGCTTTAATTATTCATACACACCACCCCTCTGACGATAGACTTGTTATGGTAACCCTGACTCCACCTTCTACACTTTGCTCTTGTATTTGGCAAGCGCTTGGCTCATCCCACATCACCCCGCAGGCCCCGCCCACAACATCCCCGCCCTCCGTGCGAATCTCTTCTTGTAAACAACTCCATCAGCGCGTCGTGTTTGCCATCTCAGGACAGTGGAAACGCCTGCCAAATAATGACAAAACATCTGCCTAACATTCCTCTTGCGGCTGTTTCGGGGGAAAAAAAGGAAAGAAAATCATTTCAATGGGTTAAAACGGGAATATATTAGCTGTTACAGTGTGTTGCGACTTCTCATAGAAAAATTTTAATGTTTGATAAAAGTGCAGTTTTAAATAAAGTAATTTATGTTAGGAACATTCGAGCAATATAATTTATACATGACACTATACATGAAAACAAGACGTGTTTGAGCAAATAGCCTGTTAGAACGTCATGAGGTCAGTATAGTCTACAATCAATTATACATAAGTTATTACACGAAACGGCATTACATGATCATACGTCACACAATATCACAACGACTATTGTAAATATTCTGCGTGTATATCAGTTGCTTGGCTTGCTATGTCGATTCGTTTAATTGTCTGATATCTTGTGAGTCGTCTTATTGTACTGGACTGATGGGCGCTAACGCCCAACAGCGCGCGCGCACACCCCTCTCATGGCAAAAACAAACACCACACACTTCTAACGTGAAAACATTAATATAATAACACCGTCACAGTTAGACATATGTACTATTCTACCGACTGCAAAAGTACTTACCTGCATTTTCAACGCTGAACTCGCTTGTTTACGTGAATATTTTTAATGACGCAGCAAGCCTTACAGCGAACAACGTGATTGTCGCCATTTTTTGTTGTTATTGAAATCTTCAAGCCATGTGACAATAAAATAACACGCTTCCGGGTCCTGACGCTCAAAGTTCACCACTTTCTTTAGTGCAGAATGACTCCTGCCATATAGAAGGTTTAAAAAGTCGACTGATTTTGACATTGCACACCCGAAGTGAACTGCGTTTAATATCTCTTATGTTCTGACGCCACCGTAAGGCAACTCCGAAATAAATGTTTGACATGGGGATTATAGCTGTTTCTGTGGCCACCTATGTAAAATATTTCCTGTGGAATTTTTTTGATGTAACGATGACATAACAACTTGTTTTTAAACTTTTTATTGAAAGAAACAAGTGTCAATAGAAAAAAATTAACCGATTAATTTTGTGATTCTGGGAGTCACTTTTATTCAATAAAAACAACAGTCATTGAGGCGACAAATTAAAATATGAAATATGTTAGTTTACATCAATTTTTTTCGTGTGTGTTTTAGTAAAAGGTATAATTTTATTACAGTTTTTAGATGATTTTATGATTTTGCAGCCCAATTTGGAAATTTATGCTGCCAGTGCTGTGTCAGTGGCCCATTTTTAAATCTTTAAAGTGAGCAATGCTGTACCATCTGGGGACTTTTTTCACCTACATCACAGTTAACAAGTGTACCATGTCCTAAATCAGACAGGGGGCAATATCACACCAGTTTTTTACCCATGTGTTGACACAGCTTGTTGCATGTGGAAAGAATAACAGTAGCTGTGTTTCAAATTATGTAATGCACACTATGCACTGTATGTATGTACTGTACTATACCCTCTAGTGTATGAAATTTATAAGGTTATTTTGTCATTTATAAGTTTCAACTTTTTTTGTGCATTTGAAATGCACTTCTTTTTGAAATAAAATGGCACAGAATTGTGCACAAGTACGCAAATTGGGACGGTTTTATTTCTTCTGGAAAGATGCTCTTGCAAAATAATAGTCATATGTGTCTATGACTCTGCAAATAACCATGTTAGGAAGCTGAAAGTTGGATATATTTCAGCAAACCTAATGTTTTCAACTTGCGGTAAGTAAACAGACAATCACAAACAGAAATCGTTCGCCTGAGGTAACCGTAGCAACATACCCCTGATAGCACACGTACATCATGGAGATGTCTATTTGACGTCTGCATTTACATCTGCAAGATGTATTTTTTAGAGTGTTTGCTCATCTGCAATACGTCTATAGGACGTCTCCTATTAGATGTCAAATAGACGTCTATTAGATGTCTTTAAGATGTTTATGGTTTAGAATGTATGTAAAACTGTCATCTTACAGACGTCTGTCAGATGTTTATACACAGCAGATGCTTTCCAGATCAAGAGATCTTTAACAGACATCTTGCAGATGTACGTGTGCTATCTGGGACGCCGCCCGCCCTGATCTCTTCTTGCATAACAGTAAAGCTGTCAATTATTTATCACTTCATTATTTGATTAACATAATTGTAAAAGGAACATATATTATACTTATATTACAAGATATTTTGCTTACACTGTTTAGGATTTTTTATGTAGTGCGCTGCAACTAAATACTACAACGACCAGACTCCTATGCGGTACAGCTTGTGCATATTTTTCAGTGCGATGCTGTACCAGAGGCGTTTAAAAATGGGGCGTTTATGTTTCTCCTCCATTCATTTGCAGAGAGGAGACGCTCACGTCCACATAAAGAGCAGTAGGCGGTGCGTCAGCGAAAGGCTACCCAGTTTTAATGAACAGTGACAACGGGCTCAGCTTTCACCGTGGAAATAAGAGTTTAATAGTACAGTACTCTGTTGGGTGGGTAAGTTTGTTGTTTTTGATCTATAACTTTTAAAGTCGCTTCTTTTTGTATGAATCTGTGGTTTTATTCGGTGTTACAGGTCTCCACCCCTCATTCTGCACTGAAGATCTGCATTAACAGAACTGTAATATCTGAATTGTAATGCAAACGCGCACTACATCGCATACTACATTAAATAAGTGCATGAGTTGCATGATTTCACTGGTAATGCTGGACTCGTTTGTTGTAAACAGGGCAGGTCAGTGAAGAAATGTCCAAGTTATTCCGGGCTGTTATCATGGGTCCACCAGGCTCTGGGAAGGGGACCATATCGGAGAGGATCGCGCACAGTTTCGGCCTTAAACATTTGTCCAGTGGAGACTTTGTTCGAGAAAACATCGCTGCGAAAACTGGTGCGTGCTCTTCAAAAATGTGCAAACTTTTGATTTTCCTGGACGCTCGTTAGCTCCGGAAAGCCTGTCGATGCCAACAAATGCTAGATAAGCATCTCGCTAGGTTTTGAGACAGCCACTGTGAAACAGAAGGGATCTGTTGATCATATAAAGGGGCGTAACCACTGTTGCTGTTTATATGTTAAGATTAGCGGTTTATCGATTCTTTAACTTAAACATTTGGTCCTCCCAATCTGGAATATGTGGTTAGTGCACCCTCGGGCGTCATGATCTGTGAGTTCATGTGAGGTAAATGCCTTAAAAAGTTGCCATGCTGGCAAGATGCCACTCCACATTTCTGTTTTATTGCACTGTTACCATGCCCACCTCCCTTATTAACACTTCAGGATTCATACATGTAGATAAAGACAGAGGAATTTTCGTACTAATCAACATGTTGTATACTAATTAACACATTAGTTACAGCAGACTTTTTATTCATGCTCAGTAAAGTAGTCTAAATCCTTAGGTTAAATAGAATGTAACTTTTTAAGAGAAAATTATGATTTAGGTAACTTTTTGCATTAACACATATTTTTCCATATATTTATACTAAATATATTTGTGCATTAGACTTTGAAAACTGAGAGTTGATTTAGCTACCAAATGAATACACTAAAAAATACACAATAGCGGTTGTAGATTGTGTAGTGACATCAGGGCCTTTATCATATTTTGTTATTTGTATGCTTGTAGATAAAATTCTAAATGAAATTATTGGGTATCAGTGTCTCTAAACTCTCATATGACTGCTCCTATCCATTATATGATTAACACTCTAGTTGCTGGTTAAAATCATATGATTAATAATTGATTTGTCTCTGTTAAAGTTTATGTGTACATTTTAAGTATGAACATGGAAAGTAGTAGAAAAAAATATATAAAAGAATCTTAGTTGCTTCCATTCTTGGAGAAACATCATAGAAAACAGCTTATTAAAGATATGCCGTAGTTTTGATGATTAGTATGGAAGATATGGGTTACATTCATTGTTTTTTCTGCAGAGGCTGGTGTTCAAGCTAAGACATATATAAAAAAAGGATTGCTGGTACCAGATCATGTCATGACACGTCTTCTGCTGCCTAGATTGGAGGAGATGACCAAATACAGCTGGTTGTTGGATGGTATGGTGGTAAATGCCATTTAATACTTGATCTTTTTGCTGTAATATTTTATATTTGTTTAAGACTTAGCTAAATCTGTTTAGGGGAACTCTAAGGGAACTTTCATTTCTTCATTCAACAGAAACTAAAAACAATCTGAAGTGTTAGGAAGTAAGCTAGGAGCATTGAAAATGTGTTACCTTTTATTTCCAGTTTATCAACTGATTACTGATTTGTGAGACCAGAAAGTCAAGATGTAACAGCTGCTAGCTTAGAAAGTCCAAGCTCCTAAAATAAAATGATAGGATATCAAACATTGACTGAAAGATGTGCAGTGTGACGTACAAAACAGGTTTAAATATTCTTGCTACATATATTAAAACTAGTGTACTGCGTGTACTGACCTGTAAACATTAAAGCCGAAACTGCAAAGGCTAATCGTAAAGCTTAATATTAAAGTAGCCTAACAAAAAAGTAACTACACTCAGTCATAATTAATGAAAGCAGATCCCCTAACTGGCAATTCTATAGTGATACAAAACACTGTAATACCGTGCACCCAATAAGGATGTAGTATATTGCAACACTTGACATTTATGCACAGTTGCGAAACTACACATTGCAACTGAAGTGGCATTTCAAAATTGTATTTATTTATAACCTAAAGCTGATATTGTAAAATGTTATAATCAAATAAGAAAGGAAATGTAATTACTCATGTGAATAATCCATATCAGCCTGTATTCAAGTATTAGAAGTCATTTTATGCACCTACTTTCCAGGTTTCCCTCGAACACTAGCTCAGGCTGAAGCACTGAACAGTGCCTGTGATCTGGATGTAGCCATCAACCTCAACATCCCTTTGGAAACACTGAAGGAAAGGCTGCGACATCGATGGATACATCCACCAAGTGGCAGAGTGTACAATATGTGCTTCAATCCTCCCCGCGTCCAGGTGAACGTTTTTGTCTTTCAGCTAACTTTGGCAAGGTCCTTTCAGACCTTTCAAAAGCAACTTTACCATAATGTTTGCAGAATGAGAATGGAATGTTCCCTTAACGTTCATATAACCAAGAAAAAACTTTTGAAAAACATTTTGAAAAATTAAACGAATGTTAGCGAAACAGTCTTAGAACATATTTTGGTAACTTGGTAGATATGAACATTAAAATAGCTGAAAGTTAGTAGGTTATGAAGGAATAATGAATGTGGAAGTGAATTTCTATTGCCTTATATCATTGTTTCTGAAAAAAAAAAAACCTTCATAGTATTTAAAGTCATACTACTACCCTTAATTTCTAAGGAGCAAACATTTCTATGCACTGGAACGATTTGGACAGCAGAGCAGCATCAGAAATACACTGGAAAACTTGGTAACCTGCAACTGTTACCTTAAAGAGCTATTTCTACCTGATTTGACTCATAAAAATAGTTTTATTTGTGTATTTAGGCTGATTTACTGATATTAAATAATACTTTTAACTGGAATAAAACCCATTAATTTAGATGTTACTGTTTTTAGTTACTATTTTTGTTAGTCTGAATTAATCTCTGGGCAGTGGTTTGAGACACAAATGTGTCCCAATTTGTGAGGGCTCACAAGGAGTAACACAGTGAGACTGAAACATAATTTTCTTCAAATGGAAAACAGTAAATGCTTCTGCATAGTAGAATTTAAATTTTCCATTTAAAATGACACTACCCTTATAAAATTCATCCACCTTCTTGCAGAGTTTAGCTCCAGCATTAAAGACCCCTGAACCAGCTAATAAAGGTCTTTGAAATTACTTCAAAATTACAACCAGGTGTTTTGAAGCAAGGTTGGAGCTAAACTCTGGCCCTCTAGGAGTAGGACTTGGTTCACCCCTGTTGTACGGTTTTATTTCACAAAAACCTTGTGAAATATTTCTAGCTGTGTTACACTGCTAGCGGTGTCATCTCTTAAAGGAATAGTTGACCCAGAAATTAAAATTTGCTCACCCTTAGGCCATCCAAGGTGTGGATGAGTTTCTTCATCTGAAAGGATTTGGAGAAATTACATTACTTGCTCAGTAATGGATCCTCTGCAGTGAATGGGTACCGCTGGAATGAGAGTTTAAACAGCTGATAAAAATATCACAGTAATTCACAAGTAATCCACATGTCTCCAGTCCATTAATTAACGTCCAGTGAAGTAAAAGGCTGTGTGTTTGTAATAAACAAATTAAGATGTTTTTAATTAACTTCAAACCATTGCTTCATGGCTACAATAAAAATATAAGTCCTCTATCCATAATATTGTATAAGTCATCTCGTCTGATTCAGAAGAGAAATGCACAAATCAAGCACCTTTTTACAAGTGAAAATAGCCCAAAAGGAGAGAGGAACTGGAAGTGATATTATGGATTATGGACTGGTATTTTAGCCAGAAGTGATGGCTTAAAGTTAAGTTGTCTTCATGATAGATTTGTTTCTTACAAACATGCACTACAATTAAGTGGATTTTTTTTGTGGATTATTGTGATGTATTTATCAGCTGCTTGAACTCTCATTCTGAAAGAGACTCTCTGCAGTCAAATCTCAGTGCAAAGGATCCATTGGTGAGCAAGTGAGGTAATGCTAAACTTCTCTAAATCGGTTCTGATGAAGACATAAACTCATCTACATCTTGGATGGCCTGAGGGTGAGTACATTTTCTAACTTTCAGTTTTGATTGAACTATTCCTTTAACTGCATCCTACTGACATTAAAAATATGTTCCTATGCTTTTACTATTTTTATATCCCTCTTTCTTGTAGCTTGTACTATTCTGGAGAATGTATGAAACTTTGTATTGCTAGCATTATTGCCCCATTATTGCGTTATTCCTCATTTGTAAGTTGCTTTGGATAAAAGTGTTTGCAAAATGAATGAATGTAAACATACACAATCTTTCTATCAGTTTTGCTAATATCTGTTGTGTTTACAGGGGAGAGATGACATCACAGGAGAGCCATTGATTCAACAGGAGGATGACAGACCAGAAGCCCTGGTGGCCAGACTGAGACACTACAAAGATGTTGCCAAACCTGTCACAGACTTTTATAAGTAAGCTCATAACTCATAGGAATTTTTTCACATTTTGGAATGCAAAACCAAGTCTCACCCAGTGTGCTTGTATTGTACTTCTATGACTCAGATTCAAAAACCTTGTTCGCTTGTTGAGTAAAAAGCATTGTAATTCTATGTTATAGGGCTAAAGGCATCCTGTACACATTCTCGGACACAGAGACAGATCGAATCTGGCCAAATATCAGCACACTTCTCAGCACAAAGATCCCCATCATCCAATCAGATGCTCGATGTGCTTCAACTCACTGAGGGAATCCTCGGACAGTCTTATATCAAAGACTACGACATGGCCTCATCTCAGAGGAATTACTAGTTGACCACATTTGGTTTCCAAAGATTCCATGCTAGTCATTTTTATCTTCGTAACTTGTCCATTGGTAGTGTAGTATTATTCTTCATAATGCTAGCTTTGATTATTTCGGTTCCTGAAAAGATTTTAAAAATTTGAAAGACCTGTTCTCCGCTTGCTGGAATCTGGGAGTCAGTCAGGGTAAAATTCAATTTATAACTTCTAAGTACAATAGTTCTAAAAGTGTTAATGGTTCCTAGATTTAAACTCAAAGTGCACAAATTTTATATAGATGTGATTAAATCGCAAATGAATAATGAAGGGTAGATGCATGTGACCTTGTGTAAGAGAATGAGACACTGAACTGTTCAAGCATTCCAGTGAGATTTAATTATTTCTGAAGGGGCTTTACTTTATATCATCTCTGTCTGTAATGTTTGCCTTTCTTATAGGGATGGGCGATATATCTTGCGCGATATGCATGCGCATCTCGTCAGTAAAGCCGGTTCCTTGATTAGCGCTAAATCTCCATCACCTGTTTTCAGCACGAATGGCACTTAATACACAGAGCCGTGAGATCACTGACAAGCTATGCAATATCGCGTTCATTATCGCAGATGAATCGCCTTCAATAATGAACGCGATATTGCGTAGCTTGTCAGTGATCTACGGCTCTGTGTATTAAGTGCCGCTCCATTTGAAAACAGGTGATAGAGATTTACCGCTAATCAAGGAACCGGCTTTACTGACGAGATGCGCATGCATATCGCGCAAGATATATCGCCCATCCCTACTTTCTTATATATTTCATAGTAGTGTTACCATGCTACTATATACCATAAAGAATGCTATAATTATTTGATGTGTTTTACAAGCTCTATAATCCAAATATGCCACATATGCCTTGGAGAAGTTTAATTTCTTAATCTGCTAAAATGGTTATTGTGAAGACCAGGCCTTATTCTTTGAAATACATTGATAGAATGTTTAACTGTGTTCAAAATCAAACCAATGTATGAGTAACACTTATAGCAAATGGCAAGATATAAGTGTAATGTGATAAAATATCCTATACCATATCAGATGTTCTTTAAACACTGCCTTCTTTCGTAAATTCTGTTCAGCATTGCATTTTTAAGAGCCATATCTGGGAGAACCGTTGATAGAAAAGAATCTAATGAGGTTAACTGTGTCTGTGTTCTGCCAGAACAACAGTGATGATTTTTTTAATATCCAGAAGATTAAAGCACAGACTTTATCAAAAACCACAGATTAAATTAGAATTAGATTAAAATTTTTGTCCCCAAATCATAGAGAAGCTGAAGGAGTGTTAGTCACACATGACTTTATAGTTATCAGTCTATCTTTATTTCTCTCAGTTTATTTTTCTTTTATTCTTTCTTGCTTCCCGTTCTCCCTCCCACGTTCTGTTTCAGTCTATGTCAGTCTTACATACCGGACCATACGAAATGGAGAAAACACTCAAAATATCTCCACACCTTCTCGTTGTGCAATACCATATACAAGAATTTACATGCTTGAGCTTTCCTTTTTCCAAAGAAAATAAACTTATTTTCGCAGAAATGTTGAATGTATTCTTTTGATTTGAATTGAATGCTTATTATTCATTTTCATAGAAATTTGTCTTTGGATCTCCACAAGTGGTGTATAATACACATAAAAACGTATTCACAACACATAAAAACATAATACACACATAACATCATAATAATTGTAATAATAACAAACCACTAATGTCAACAATTATTCAATAAACTAATTGATAATGGAACAAATCTCTTATATATATATATATATATATATATATATATTCAGGAGATTTGTTCCATTATATTACATTACATTATACATTATATTCCATTCTATATTATGTTCCATTACATTATATATATATATATATATATATATATATATAGTACTGTGCAAAAGTCTTAGGCCACAAGTATTTTCACCAACAAAAAATGGTTTGAAATCAGTTATTTCTATCTTTTTCTGTAGTGTCAGCAGGAAATAGCAGTTTACATTTCTAAACATTATTTTTGCCATTAACTGTAATAATCCAGTGAGATTTTTGTTTGCACAAGGAGTCTGACAACAGCCAGTGCTCCACACAGAGATCTGATCTCACCATCATCCAGTTCGTCTGGAATGACATGAAGAAACAGAACAAGCTAAAAATATATATATTAATATATATATATATATATATATATATATACGGCTAAAATATTTTTTGATGATGGTTTTTATTAGGTAAAAAAAAAACGTCTTACGTAAAAGCGACGTGGCATCTGGCCAGCTGTTAGGAAGGTTGTCCTCCGGGGGCTGCGCGTTTATGTGTAATAAGGTTTACAAATCCTACTACGGCAAAGGCTTGCCTCATGAATATTAATAAGGTAAAATAACAGACGCTTCCAGAGCTGTTGGACGTTCCAGGAAGTTTACCGAGCAACGTCATCATCATCATCTAATTAATATTCATGAGCTCAGCCTCAGCCATAGTAGCACAAACCATCTGCGTCCTGTGTGCTGCATCACGGAAGTCCCGAAACGTATTAAAAGAGGGCGTCATTGCTGAGCGGAGTCACATCTAAAATTATCATCATGCTTCCCATAAAAAAAAAATAAATAAAAAAAATCAAGTCTGACTGCTTAATAGCCTGTCGCTTAAAATAAAACTACAACAAATCAGCGATAGATTTAACTCCAATTCAAAAATCTGTTGCGTGATTTCCTAAATATGAACGGTTACGTGCATATTTTGTGCAGTTAGAATAATTAAACCTTTTTAAAATAAAAAATAATAAATATAAATGTTTATTAATCTAGATCAAACTGACGGTCAGCTGTGGATTTGGCTCGAGGGTTTTGATTCGATGATGCTGAAGTAGCTCTACATTACTGCTTCAAGGGTCTGATCGAGCGCTTATTCGAGACGCAGCACGATTCGCTGGGACATGCGCCAATCTGACCTTTGACAGCTAGCGAATGACAAATGAAAGGTCAGCGTTTCTGACATCAGCTGGGGCATCGGAGAATGAGAGACAGTGCATCGAAAGGTAGGAGGAAAACGCTGTTTATAAACCACTGAATGTGTTTATTATTAGTAGCTGTAGTCACATAGCACTGAATGAGACATCTTCGAGATTACGTAGTGAGTTGTTATTAATATATAAACCGTCGTGATGTCATAATCAATCCCGAGGTTGGATTTTTATCCTTATCTGCATTGCTAAATAAGTATTACGTTTTATATAGTGCCATAGGTGTTTTGTTTAGATGTGGTCTTCATCATGTCAACATCGTTGAAGCATATATCGCATTTGAGAATTTTTATATGACGATAGGCCTGTTTTAAGATGCAATAACCTACACGAGTCACGACAAGCAAAGCAGATCAGCTGATTGGACGTGTTTCGATACTGATGCATAGGAGGTGATGGTTTAGTAATCATCATCGCTTACTATTAGGCTATTAACGTTATTTATTCTGATGAACCGAGATTTCGACAGAAGATGAACGAGGACCATACTGGGAAATCCAGTTTTAAGACTGTAGATGGCTTGGAACATGGTAGATAGTTTTTAGCTGGTCTAAGATTGGCATATTAGCAGGTGCAAACCGGTCATTTAGCTGTTTTACCAGCTACCATCGTCCAAACTTGAACATCTTATGCTGTTATTATGTTTTATCTTATATGATTTATGTATTTGGTACTTATGTATGTATTCATTTATTAATTCATTTATTAATTCATTTCTGAATTTATTTATTAATGTATATATGTAGGCTGTGTATGTAGCTGGCTAGCTAGCATTTCCAAGATGCTACAAGAAGGTACCATCATGGAACAGCTGCTGATCATCTTAGACCATATAAAAAACAGCCATATATTCTAAAACACAATTTTCCAACAGGTTAATAAAACAAATGTATATAGATAGATGTATAAATGTATATGCACAAATGTATATAGATAGATAGATGTCCAGTTTTTAATATTATGTACAATACTGGCAAGGTAATAAACACATTAAGGGCAAATGAGAAAAAAAAATTCTGATAATTTACCTGGTGTTTGCTCGTTTGCTTTTATTCCATTCAATGTTAGCTTGATCCACTGATAAGCAATGATTAAATCCGCTTTTCATTCATTCTGGTAAATGGTAGTAAATGGCACAAAATTATATGATCTCATCTGATCCATCTTCTCTATGTCTAACAGAAAAAATCACTGAAATTTGATCAGTTACAAAGAAGGTGTTATGTTGTTTGATTGCTTTTAATGTGTAATCTTATAATACGCATATGGTCAGTTTATGATGGTTTAAAAGGTTAAGGGAAACCCCTTGCACCATAATAGAGCTGTGCAGAAGGGTGCACTCCCTGCCTCTGTTGCCATGGATGCAATATTGTGTGTCCTCACAGTCTCGAATTTACATTAGAATGTTTCTCATGACTGATGATGTCACATATTATTCAGCTGAATTTATCCGATGTCAGTTGTAAGCCTATATTATTTTTACTAACTGCAAAGAACTATCGGTTTAATCTATAAGGTTTCCTAAAGGGTTAATGCAACCTAAGCAACTTCTTTTAAGCAAGCCACTACAGTTTAAGCTTTTATTATGTTAAAAATTAGCCATGAAAACCCAGCCATGAATCCAAGTCCACTTCATTCAGCCAACATATTAACCAAGATACATTGAGTGTCACCTGAGTCACCTACAGTGCGTGAGGCTTTAATGGTTACATTATATTAGTTTTATACAGACGCCAGTCTGTGAATATAAAGACTGTCGTTTAAACATATTAAAATAAAAAGAGAAAAGCTTATTTCCTACCGCCCAGTCTTGCTTTCTGCACAGGTAAAAACTACTAAATCTGGCTTCTAGAGTAGTAGAGTGAGATTTTTTTTAAAGACTCTTGTAACATCGTAGGTGACAGATTATCAGTCATTTACAAGTTACATGCCTTGGAAAAGATCACAAGATGTGTTAAAAAACAACTTTTTGAGAGTGTAAGATTAACTCCTAGACAAGCCATATGCTTTTCTATGGAAGCCATAGAAAAGCAGTTACAATTACAAGTTTACATCTCACAATTTAGATTTTTTTCTTTGAATTCTGAGTTTACATCTCACATTTATGTTTTTTTCCCGCCATTGAACAAAATAAATAAATAAATAAAAAAGATAATTGTGACTTTTAAATCTCACAATTCTCACTTTTTCTCAGAATTGCAAGTTTATATTTCTTAGTTCTGAGTTTATATCTCACAGTTCTATTCTAATTCTGTCACAATTTTAAAAAGTCAGATTTGCAAGAAAAAAATCCAAATTGTGAACTCAGACTTGAAAAAAAGTAGTTGCTATTACTTTTTTTATCCTGTGGCAGACAGCTGTTGAACAAAAAATTGTTCAACTTGTGCATTTAAATTGCCTGAGATACAATGATTGATTGCTATTCCGGCTGTTGGTGGGGTTTTCCTAATGTGCACATGCTTACCATTTTCTCAGCTGCTCATTTTAATTATATATACTGAAATAACAATATTGACATTATCTTGCCCTTCAAATAGCCTAGTACCATAGGATTAAAGCAACATGATCATATCTTTTTGTCTTTCTTAAAGTTTGTATTTCAACTTAGTGTCCTCCAGCTGACCCTTGGTCACTTTTACTGATTGTTCTTATAACAGTAAAAGTAAACGAATGAATTGGAGTTAGCGTTAAATTGGTAATTAATGGCAGACAGCAACCTACATGCTGTGTTCTCAGTCTCACTCTTCTCAAAGGGTTGCCCAGGCTTCAGCTCTCTTATGAGAAAGCATGTAGCCACAGTGGATGCCAAACAAGGGGGCTGCATGAAGGGAAGCATCAAGTTGCTCAATTAGAGATAAATCATCCTACCAGAGAGGAAGTCTTGGATTGCTTGACTTCCACTGGAAAAGCACTAGACACTATATCAGGGTTACCCTATAAAGCCATAAAAGCGTATTTTTGTGCAACTGCTTGGAATAGAAAACAATGCAAAGCCCATGCAAAAACAACAACATTTACTTAGCACTGCAGTGCACAAATACAGCCAAGACAAATTTAGGTTTGAACTATACAGCCATAAAAGTACAATTGTTTTTTTTTTTTTTACTGGAAAAGATGGATTTTTACCTTTGACATACTAAATATGCATGCCTTTATTATCAAGATTCTGTTAATAAACCATACACTCTTAAAAATAAAGATGCTTAAAAGGTTCTTCACAGCGATGCCATAGAAGAACCATTTTTGGTTCCACAAAGAACCAATCAGTCAAAGGTTATTTAAAGAACCATCTCTTTCTTACCTTTTTTCTGTGAAACAGAAAGGTTCTTCAGATGTTAAAGGTTCTTTATGGAACCATTTAGACAAAAAAGGTTCTTCTATGGCATCGTGAAGCACCTTTATTTTTAAGAGTGTAGAATCTGCATAATTTCCCCCAATTTCTTTATGCTGATTTTGAGAGAAATTCTAAAAGCATGCATGATAAAATTGGCCAAAATATTTAATAAACAAATCAAAAAAGGGGTGATTTATTAAAGTTTCTGCATGTGCAGATTCAATGCAGTTTTGGGGCTGGTTAGAAATACTACAATATAAGAAATAAAATTTATATAAAGTTTTTTTAATTCATTTTATTTATTTATTTTTTTTAATTTCATTATTTTCACGACAATTCAGCACATTTCCCTCCTAAATATTTATTAATGTATCAGAACATTTTAAATTAGTTTTTTGTTTGTTTGTTACTTTGTGTATTTAATATCTATTATTCTCAATGATGATTCATATGTAATACAGTAATATTTAACAACTTCTATAGTAATTAACTTACTAGTATACAACTTTTACTGTAATACAGTGATTTTTTTTCAAATTAAAATAATGGTAAATGTAAATGTGCTTAATTTAAGCAAGAAAATAATGTATCAATGCCAAATAAGTGAAAATCTTTCTTTTCATGTTATTTGTAACTATTTTCGCGTATTATGATGGCCATCGTAATTACGTCTGTTAATATTATCATTTAGGTTATGGATTTATTATACATTTGTCTATTTGAAATAATGAGCTATAAAGCAGGCACAGGATGTGGATAGAGGGTGCAGAGTGGGATGTTAGCTGGCTGCATTGATTGGCTGCTGGCTCTGTGTGTGTGCAGCGTAGTAAATGCGGCGCTTGATGACACACCGCCCTCTTCTCTCCTGCAGCTAGCGGCCGTATGTAGCGGGACAGCCTGCTGGAAAGCACATTATTCTCTCCCTCCG